>KN888996.1:57025-84356 GCA_000934455.1 Apostichopus parvimensis | reverse complement strand
CTGGCGATCGCGACAAAATAAACGTCGAAATTTAATGACATATTCCATGAGTTACAGTAATGAGCTATGAAAAATACTATAATTCTTGCTAAGTCTTGGTGTGTCCTATGGCGAAACGCACAGATTTGACAAATATGACGGTTCTGTAAAGTCTGAAGTATCCAGATGGGTGAAACTGAAGAGAGGACGCGGTGTCGGGGCTGATTCAGGTTTTCACCTTATAATGTGAACGATAAGATGGAAATGTTCGCAACATCCTATAGAAAAACATTCTAGCCTGAAAACAATGTGAATGTGGGGTAGGGGGAAGGTCACAGGGACAAGGGAACCTCTAAAGTGCCCCTTTTCTTAAAAAGAACAGCACCTTTTGATAAAACAGTAAACTTTCAATTTCTGTAGTTTAGAAACCCCCCCCCCCTTAGCATAAATAAAAAATCTATGGGTTGTGTGGATGGTGTCCCCCTCCCCCACCCAACTCTTTTTGTCAACACAACCAAAATCGCAAAGCACATATTTGCACAATCCAAGTGTAGACCTTATGAAATACCTAATTTATATCCCAAATATTCCTCAGAATGTAGCAGTCTGTTTAATGGGGAAGGGGCCAATCCCCATTACAAGGGCGTTGACTTGATGGACCTCTGAGCCACAACCCGTTCTTATTCAAATCACTGATCAATGCTGCATACTTGAAAAACTTGATAACTTATCAACAATTAGTTGTGCTATTTTCGTTTATAACCCACATATGTCAAATGGCTTAATTTTATATGCATATTAAAATCTAATCTAAATACATATTATAACCTGCAGATAATATTTGAAAGCTGGTCGTTACAGCACAAACCAAAGACAAATGATATGCCTTCTATGATCCCTCTTGAGAAATACGAAATACTTGTCAATCGCAACGTATAAACACTGTACACTACACTTTATGCCCTGATTAATACCTATATAGAATAATTTGATTCAAAATTATTTGAGATGCACTTCAAAGACAAGTATTTCTTTTTTAATATATAGTAGTGAGGACTGATATGGAATATGATTGTGATTTGTTTAGCTACCTAAAAAATTATGTAGCTGGTACAAGTTTCCTATAACCAAAATAACCTTTTCATATGGTTGTGACAAGAGCCTTGCTTTACTATATTACATTGCATCAGTTGTACTCGATAGTTAAGGCATTGAAGACTCGCCCCAAACCGCGTTTCTTCTGTTTAAAGAGTGGTGCCCCAGAGCGTAGGTTACTGGCCCGAAGAAGCTGTTTATGATGTCGAAGGGAGGGTGGCTTAGGGGGTGGGGATTCAAGGGGGTGCCTTAACTGACAAGAGTTCGTCTCTGATAAGAGAATGATCCAAAAACTGGCAAGGTAGAGTTAGAAGGTGCGCCTAGATTGTTTATAGCCCCGACTCCACTGTGGACTGCAGCTTCGGGTGGGTCTATTTTCCGGGAAAAGTTTTTAATCAGTATGCCACACGTCGTTAGTAACAGTAGAAAATATCAGTTTGTTAAAGTCTAAGTATTTCTTAACCTGAGTTTATGACCTGGGTCCTTATGCAGATAAGCGGATTCAAGTCCACAGTCTGGCGTTGTGTACCCTAGCACTGGTGTTGCAGACTTATATATAAAGGTGTATAACTGAGAAACAGAACATGGAAAATAGGAATTTCAACCACTTGTGTAATTGTGAATGTTCTACAAAATATCAACTTTAAAATAGAACATGAACATGCCCTTAAACAAAAGTAGGACAGTTAAATTCTAAATGGCAGAGTCGGGCAATTTACAAGTAGCATGCTTTATTTTAAGAAAATGTTAATGATTTTTCAAACTCTGCTATTTTATTGATTTATATGTGGGGGGGGGGAGGGGTTAGCTCCAGGTTCTTTGGACATTCGATACTATGAAATAACTTCCTCCTTCATACTTGCTTAAGACCATTATGATACACAATATAAATACAACACTTAGGGGGTGACATTAATATTGTTGTAACTAAATCGCAGTGTACTGCATGTGATAGGCCCACAAGCAAGAGTATGCTGCAGTTGTAACTAACATCAGTGATAAGTTTTAGTACTTAAGCATGCTACATTGCTTGACCACATGTGTCAATTTCTAAATTGCTATTCAAAAGGTAAGGTATATACTGTATATAAATGATGTAGTGTACACATTCACAATGGTTGATCCTTTACCATTACTACTGGATACAACATAGTAAATGTTCTTCAGAAAGTTTTATCCATTATTGTCAGAGGAGGTAGAGGGTAACAAATCAAAGATAGAACAAACTTATATGATCAGAAATTTCCTTTGCTGAAAGCATGCTCCATTGCTTGACCACATATGTCGCATTCTAAAAGGACCCAAAAGTTACATTTAAGTTGGTATAAACTTGATTTTGGTTTTCTTCAAGAAACCCAGAATTATTATCCAAGAATCATTAAAGTTTTATGTTTGAAAGAAGAAGTTTGAGATCTACCGTTTGTGATCACATGATTAAGAAATCAGTGTATTGCATGTGATACAGAGGAAACACTTGGGGTGGATCAATATAGACTCTAATAGGTCATGCCACATTAAGTAAATATGAATTTTTAAAAATCCAAAATGATACTTTCTGTAGCCGTCACAATAAACATCAACCTGAATTAAATGCAGTCATCATAGTAGGTCCGTAAAGATGTATTGGCAGAGATTTCAGTATGCACCATATGTAATACAAATATGGCACATTTTGTGAAGTGTGTATGCAGTATTAACCAGGTCTAAGTCTGCAACTTTCTTCAAGCTGTTTCATGTTTAGTCCTCTATAAGTTCTCTCAGAAGAGTTGTGGCGTATGTCGACGATGGGAGTTTGAAACTTATTTCCATATTAAGGTCAGCTTCACTGATATCAATGCCACATTTGCAGATTTTTAAACTTCCATCTTTCACAGCGCTCGGCCTTTTCTCATTGCTGTCATCTTCGGGTCGTTGGGCCTCTCTTTGAGTATTAAGTGATTCTTCTGAACTTCTTCTCGATCGACAGTGACCTGCATTTGTTTCAGCTTCATGGGAATACTCAACATCTATTGTTTCGCTCTGGCCTTGGTTGAACCCCGAACAACGAGATACATTCCCATCTTCGTGGAACAAGCTCCACTGAAATTCCAGTGGAGTTTCCATGAGACGTCTGTAATCTCCAGGAACATTCAACTGGAGAGAACTCAGTCTGAATTGACAAGATTCAAGGCCGTATGTCTTGAAAAGTTGTCGGTAAGCTTCACCTGTTCTGTTTTCAGGATATTTCACCATGTTGCCAGGCAGAGGCAACACCACATTTTTGATACTGTAAGTCAACTTATCGGATAAGTCTTCAGTAGAAGCAATCTTTACCTAAAAGGAGGAGAAAACAAAATTGAAAACAGAAAGTTAACAAGGAAATTAAAACTCATACTTTTGGAAAATCAAATGAATTATTGGTTAGAATGGGGCTCAAGCCAGTCTGTCAGGAACACAAGTTGTATCTTCTACAATGATGGCACTTAACATCCAGTTTTGTTGCACTCTACAAAAAAATCTTCAGTGCAATATTAATCAAAGCACCTTGAAACCTTTAAGAAGGTTAAGTTTCTATTGATATATATGTATTACTAACCTCAGTTTTTGTAACCCTTCCAGCTTCAGTGGTTGTTATCAGATCCCCTGGAATGACGTCAAAACCGTGGTCCAATATTCGTTGTGTCACCATATGATTCCAAAGCAAACTTGTGAAGCTATGAATGTACAACTGCCTCATACGATGAGGTATTCCTAAAAGTGCTTTACAACATCCTGAAGAAGAAATGAGAACAGAATGCAATATCAACAAACAATAATCACACTGCCTCAGTCAATGTGGTTTTCCTAAAGATATAGCCTAGTATTTTACAACATCATGAAATGCAAGTATGAAGTGAGTGCAACATTAAGAAACAAGTTTAGAACACTGCCGCATTCAGTGAGGTATTCCAAGAGATTTACAACATCCTGAAATATCAAGAAACAAGTTAGAACACTGCCTCATCAATTTATGGTATTCCAAGAGATTTACAACATCCTCAAATATCAAAAAACAAGTTAGAGCACTGCCTCATTCAGTGAGGTATTCCAAGAGATTTAAAACATCCTCAAATATCAAGATTAAGAAACAAGTTTAGAGCACTGCCTCATCAAGTGAGGTATTCCAAGACATTTACAACATCCTGAAATATCACGAAACAAGTTTAGAACACTGCCGCCTTCAGTGAGATGTTCCAAGTGATTTACAACATCCTGAAATATCATGAAACAAGTTTAGAACACTGCCTCATCAAGTGATGGTATTCCAAGAGATTTACAACATCCTGAAATATCAAGAAACACGTTTACAACACTGCCTCATTCAGTGAGGTATTCCAAGAGATTTACAACATCCTGAAATATCAAGAAACAAGTTTAGTGCACTGCCTCATTCAGTGAGGTATTCCAAGACATTTACAACATCCTGAAATATCAAGAAACAAGTTTACAACACTGCCTCATTCAATGACAATTACAGGTATATGTCATTCTGTGATGCCAAACACTAAAAACCTGTACCATATTACAGGATATCAGACCAATGGTATTGTGTGGTATTAAATCTTCCTACTAGTAGTCACATGGTCCGAGTTTGTTACTATGCAAGAAGTATTAACTAGTAGTCACATGGTCCGAGTTTGTTAATATGCAAGAAGTATTAACTAGTAGTCACATGGTCCAAGTTTGTTACTATGCAAGAAGTATTTACTAGTAGTCACATGGTCCGAGTTTGTTACTATGCAAGAAGTATTTCTAAAATTGTTAACAGTAAGAATGCTTTGTCTAACATGAATGAAGCATTGAGAAATCCTGGTAGAATGTGCCAAAAAATAGAATGAATGTATAAACTTTTTACAAACATTGAGAGATAATTATTGAGGGTGATGATCAAGTCATGTGGCAAGAATACAGGACAGCATGATTGAGAACGTTCGGAACATGTGACATGAAATTGACCAATGAAATATCAGGTGGCTGGGTAAATAACTCCCACTACTAGACTGCTGTAGCAATGTATAGATTCAATTATACAGCTTTATGAATAACTAGATGTATGGCTAACATCAGGCTTTATTGTTAAATATTAAATATTGACGTATGTAAAGCCAACCCCTTCAGTGTTCTCATGTTACCGATTGGTTTTAACAATTACAACGAGTATTTATGTGCAATGGATTTGTAAAATAGAGCTGAGATTAAACTGTTACAGCTCATACTTTTCTATGATAAAGAAAAAAGTATGATTTTTAGTGATCCAAAAAAGGTCACCTTTTGGTCAAATTTAAGTAAATTCTCTGCACATATCCTACAAGTGAAAATCTTCTTGTATAGCCCAGAAGCAATAGCCTCAGCTCAAAACTTTATATGCTAACGAGTCTAACTAAGGAACATGTCTACCACGGAAATCAGTTGTAGGCCTATGTTTACGTAAGATAATTTTTTTGCTGGGAAAAGTATTAAACAGACCCCCCCCCCTCCCCGAAGCGGTGTTAAATTCTGTACATAATACTAATGCATCAAATTCTACACAATAGATTTTAGTTGTGTATCAGTTCCTAACATAGCAGAACCTTCCATGACTGCCAAATCCTAAACCCACTGCTTTAAATCATGTACTTTTCACGCTTTTTTCCGTCTCTTGAAATATCCTCATTAATACAGATTGAATCATCTCATAAGCCCAAGGGTCCATAAGCACTGACAAGATGCTTTTAGATTTATATTCTCCATTAAAGAAATTGATTGAGGGGGGCAAAAATAGGTGCGAGAAATTTCCTTCAAAGTGCAGTGAAAAATCAACAGTAACATGTTTGTTCTTTCACTTCAATTTCTAATACATCACAATTACTGAGCATCAATACGTTATACTGTAGAATGATAACGATCTTATTTATACTGCTAGGGTAGAAAAGATTCTACGTTTCTGAAAATAACACAAATTTATGTCATTTTGTCCAAGTTATAGTACATTTATTCTGATGCTATCCATTATACTTTGAAATTTGAGCATTGAGCCCATCATCAATATCATCCACTGAGGAAAAGATTAATATTTTCAAAGTTTGAAGAAATATTGAGCTTTCCTAATTTCTAGTAATGGTGAAAAAGGATATCTGGCCTCTCATGTAAGTTTTCAATACTGAGAAAATTGTCCTGCTAAAAATAATACATCATAATTGCATGCTTTGCAAAGATAGGAGAGATAATTATGAGAATTGTTTGAAATTTTAAAGCTGAAATCCTTGTAATATATTTGCAATCCATCTAACACAAGCACACAAACATGTATGTTTGCACAGACATGGTCATTCTTTGCGAATGATATTTGCATAATTGGAATTCTTTTGTTCCACTCCTCAGGGAGAATACAAACAAGTGCGGGTGTGTGCAAACACACACACATTAAACACACAAAATACACACAACAAAGTCAACTATAAAGTATGCATCGATACCATATTTAAACAAATACAACAGTATCGATGTGTAACTTTACAGAGAGTCAGAAGTTGATGTAAACACTCCATTTTATGAATTATTTTAGTGATTATTTCGCCTGCCATTGCTCTGTGATGGATGAGGTGATTAACAGACCACAAGGAATTAAGAGCATACACCATTTTAAGATGACAAAGTTGTGTTTGCATAAACCTTTAAAGCCACTCGACAGGTCTCGGCTTCCGACAAATTGCTCTGTAATACCCAGGGAGTTAAATATGTATATTTTGGTAAATCCACAATAACGAATGTCGAAACCTTCGCTGGGTGACACTTCCCTTACGGATAGGAATTAACAGGAAAAGGCAACTGTGATGTAACGCAAAATGTCAGAACGTGTTTGCGTATCTTGGGGAAATCAGAACAGCGGAAAAGGGTATTCTCAGCAGTCAGACTTGATGAGTTCATCATGACGCTAGCAAAGGGCAGAAGAGGGCAAAAAGGGCAGTAGGTACAGGAGAAAGCATTTGTGGGAGGAGTACTGAAGAAAACAAGTTACATAAACACGTTTCTCTCTTGATAACTTGATAACTTTTTTATTAACAGCCCGTACTAACTCTTTTTTTGTGTTCAAAAATTTGTTTATTTGTTCCCAGTTACATTTCTGTTCTGACTAATGCTTAAACAAACCTCCCTTTTTTTCTTAATTGGATGGATTTTGCTACTAAATTAATACCAAACATCCATAATTTTGTTTTAATGTTGTAAAACATTTCCTTTGATATTTTCTTGTTTAGTCTAGAACTAAACCATAAAATCCCAATTATCAGTGGATATGAAAGTTATATTTCTGTCTTTTTCTCCTCTCTGATAACGGTCAGGATTCTTTAGAGAAAGTCATTACAAGCGAATGTTAACATGTACTGCGACATGGAATGTATCCGCTGAAAATTCAAGACATGTCTGTTTATCCAGAAGCAGCTGGTTCCTTGTATCCCACGGGCATTTCCCCCCGAGATCATTTCATTTTCCACTAAATTAACTGGTGAATTGTTCCGTACGAATGCTATGAAATATTTCCTCTTGCGCAGAGAGAGTTAGGGTGCAGTCGGCCGTTAACAAGCCTGATAATGTCTTGACAATATATAAACAAGCTCGGACTAGAAATTTACATGGGCCGGCCTGTAGGTACATATGTTAAGAAAGTATTGAGAGCCTTCAATACAGAGAGCGTTACGACTGATTTTGAGCGAGAAAGAATCTTTTGAACAGAGTCAACATATTTGTGAGAAAATTAAACTGACACACTGACAGTATATTTTGTGCTCGTCTATTGAGACAGCAAGTTGAAGTGTGACACAACACAAAACTGCTTTAAAAAACAACTTTCCCTTCAACACAGTTTAAGAAAGCAACTCCCAACAGTGCAGGCTACATTTCCATATCCCTTTTAGCATTCAGGAAATAATTTATCTGGTCTAGCATAGCAAACCTTTTAGTCAAAATGGTCAAATTGCTATACAAGTTCAAAGATGATTTTTTACACATGAACCACGTTTTTTTCTTTGGTTGCAAAAATTCATAGCCTTCCAAATTTCTACAAAAATTTGAATACTAAATTATTCTCAGTGCATTTGACCAAAGCCTATTAATCCCAGCGGTTGGATTACCTACAGACCATTAGATTTAAGTTACTCATGGATCAATGAGAAATGAGAAATCATAAGGCATTTTGGCCTTCGCAACATCTCTTGATGTATTCAAGATTTGAGATGGATGTCATTAATGGCTTAATGTTATTTACATGAAGCTTAACGGGTGTTATGTGTTTCGTATGAAGAGCTGGATGCTATGGTATTTATATGAGAGACATGTTGTAAGCTATGGGTGCTACGTTGCTCAAATATAAAGCTATAAGTAAAATAGGAAGATACACTGTTTATATGAATCTATAAATGCTACTGACTGTTGTTTATATGAAGCTATGGATAACTATCTTGTTTATATGCAGCTATGGGTCCTGGTATGTTGTTTATATGATGCTATGGGTCCTATGATGTTGATATGATGCTATGGGTCCTATGATGTTGATATGAAGCTATGGGTCATATGTGTTGATATGAAGCTATTGGTCCTATGTTGTTGATATGAAGCTATGGGTCCTATGTTGTTTATGTAAAGCTATGTTAATTGTTGATATGAAGCTATGGGTCCTATGTTGTTGATATGAAGCTATGGATGCTATTTTGTTTATATGCAGCTATGGGTCCTATTTTGTTTATATTAAGCTATGGGTCCTATGATGTTGATATGAAACTACTGGTCCATAATGTTGTTTATATGAAGCCATGGGTCTATATGGAGCCATGGGTCCTATGTTGTTGATATGAAGCTATGGATCTATTTTGTTTATATGTAGCTATGTGTCCTATGTTTTTATATGAAGCTATGGGTCTTATGACGTTGATATGAAGCTATGAATCCATATCTTAAATGCTGTTTCAGGTAACTTGAGCAGTGCTATGGAAACATTTATCTGCACTTGTTTTTGGATTTTTCTTTTTGTACTGTTTGATTCTTACATACCAAACAAATCTTCTAAACTATGGCACTCTCTCGAACGGGTTCTGTACAACGATACATTGAATACTTCCACCAAATCAAATTAGGACTATTCACAGTAGATATAATAAGTAGTCAGATAGAGAGAGAGAGAGCACTGTTGTCTTTACGTCAATGTTTTCCTTTCGTCCCATTAAGGAATGAGGAGGCAGTGAATCATTAAACGTTCAACATAGAACAGTGATGCCCGCAGTCGTTCATTGATGTGTATAAAGCAGCAAAGGTCTCTGAAATAAGTGAGTTTTGTTCACATTGCAATTGATCTCAAATAGAATTACATTTATACATATGTATCTATGTATGTGTATGTCCATGTCTGTCTGTCTGTGATATGTATTTTCTTTCTCTAACTTGTATATTTCTATTTCTTATCTTCTTTTTTTCATTATTTTTCATCTTTTTTTTAGTTTCGTTTTTTAATTGATTTCACAGAAGTTGCAAAGACCATCAGGTTTAAAACCTGAGATATTTCAGTCCTTGGTTGTTAAATCGGTGATAATTCAGTGCTCAGGTCTTTTGATGTGACTGTTAATGTCTGTTATCTGTACTTTCAATCGATATTAATGTTAGCAATGACGTACAATGGATGATAAGATGGGTTTCCTTGTTAAATAGGGGTTTATATACTTACAAGGCATGGAATCTTAAACAACAGTTGGTTGAAAATTTTCCAAATATTGAACAATCTTCCTTAATGAAGAACATGGCTAAAAACTGATGTGACCACAAAAATGCAACTTAGTAGGCTATCTGTTAATGTAGCTCCAAAGCTACAATTCCATCATCGACAAAAATGTTTTAGCTTTCGGTGGAGTTAAAGGTAATTACCTTCTTGTTCTATACCATGTCTGTGTAGCGCCCTCAATATTGCACACTCTCTGACCTTGTAATGAGGCATCACTTTAAGAGCAGCCCTGCAGTCCTGTGTCTCCTGGAAGATTCTTTTGGCCTTGTTGACAGGGTCGTCTTTGTCAGAATCAGGAGAAAGAATCAAATCCACCGCCCGTTTCTGAGATATTAAGGAGAAAGTAGAAAGCTTATTGGCTGTTCCTACATATCTTGTATGTATTACCAGTGGTCTACTGGGGCCCCTTTTAGACTTTAGGGACAAATTAAGAAGATTAAGCTCTCTTACTCTCCTAATGCCAGCTGTTTCTGTAGGTTTAAGTTCTCATCTGCAAAGGTTTCAACAAAACCTACTTAGTAATATTCAAAGAAGAGGGGGAGAAGAGGAGGGGAAAAGGCTAATTTTCACCATGACAATTTCTCATCTATATCTGTTATCTATGATTTTACGACCAATCTATTCAAGGTCCAATTTTCACATATTGAATGATTGCGATGAAGATTTGTAGAAGGCACCCTGGGGAACCAAACTGTTTTGAAATAGTACTCAGGGGGTATATTTCTTTTGTGTTTAGGGTAAGGGGATGTGTGAGGCAACTTTCCCCAACTTTCCCTAGACTATCAGTATGTCACTTCTTACTAAAAAGAACTTGACCAGAGATCTTTCATCCCATGGGATAGCATCTGATAGCATCGGATGGGCCGTAGGCTGAGGAGATATCCCCTTGCATTTGGAAAAAACTGTTTATGCTCAGTTGCAAAATTACTATATATTTTGCAACTATTGACCCGTAGGCGTAATTCACGTTCAAGATCTTCCCTCCTTGCTCTACAAATATCGGCAATATGTTATTTCTCTGGAATTTTTTGACCACCCTCTTTACATTTTGAAAAATCCTAAGAAGGGTCGAGACGCCCAGTTTGAATAGGATGGGTTCATGTGCAACCAAAAGAACTTTGTTAGTAGTTATTGAGATCATCTTGTAGAAGACTAAATTTACATTACTAACCTTAAATGTCAACAATAATAGCCTTAAATATGCCCAAATAATGGTCACATGCTCAAACTTCAACACTCACTTCATAGCCACACTCATATATAGCGTCGTTGCTCACTGAGACACTTAAATCGTCTAATTGAATGCTCAAAAATGTCTGTGAATAAATTGGAAAGGCCAGACCCTCCAAAATAGTACTTTTGATGATTTTCATGAATTCTAGAATGGCTAATATGTGGGGCCGATACTTGTGACCTTTAATGTGTTGACTGAGATGGTGGGGCACACATCATCATCAAACTTTAAAAGGTGGTATTAAAAGACATTTAGCATATTTTTTTTAAGGTGAATATTTTAAAAATATAGAATGAGAATATTCACAGGTCACCTACACTCAAAAGGTTTCTGAGCTATGTTAAATCAAAAGACATCTTAAAAAGAAAAGTATTTATACCATATGCAACGTTATTCCATGAACCTTAACTCTATTCACGAATCAAATCGTTTGTTGAAAATAACTCGCAAAGTAGATTCTCTCATTTAATCTAATTTTATGTTCTTGAAACACTTAAACTTGATACATGATTTTCTGAAATCCATGGGATCCCAGAGGGAAGCTCTAATCGTGAAATGAGCCACGGTTAAATGTAACCATGGAAGTTTATATTCCACATTATTTCTGATTCAAACCCTCGTTACCTTACGCTGCACTCGAGAGCACTGTCAGGGTCTGTATCATCCTCAGGCTGTCTTATCCATTAACCAGATTTAATGAATCGACCACGAAGAGGCCCAAATGTCTCTCCAAGGTACAACATTTTTGTACATTCTTAAATTGCCTAAAGTTTGTTATAAAAACCTATGTAAAACTTTATTGACTACTATTGAAGAAAGTGATAATTATATGTTACAAAGTGAAACCATTTCTAGATAACTATGGTAATTAAATATGGGGCGAGAAATGTAAGCACTTTGTGAGAAATATGACACTCATTACATGAACTAAGAAAACCCAGTATAATATTTAGGTAAATTTAAAAATTGTGAGTTTGAAACTTTAAGAAGGGCAGCTCTAGAGCAAACAGGAAGTAGGAGATGACCCCCGATCACAGGGGTGACCTAAGGGTCCAAATTTATATTGATTTGTAACGCACCATTACTAACAACTTCCGTCAGTGCAGGTTACATTTCTAGAACAGTTTTAGTCTTTGAAAAATTACCTAATAACTTCTCAGTGATTCACTAATCAGAGTGGCTGGAACCAAGTCTAGCATTTAGACTATATTATTAAAATCAGATCCTTAGAAGCAACAGAATAAAAAAACAACAACAGGAAATGCCAACTATTAAATACAACAATAGCAGGTTTATAATATACCACTAATTAAATGTTATCAATGACATTAAAAAATATTGTTTGGTCAAATTTACTGATTAACAAATGATTAAGCAAAACTGCAGAGGGCTAAGTTCAATACAGCCTTATATGTTAAAGACATTTTTAATGGTAAATCCAAATAAGACGTACTGTACAGACTGAGGGACAGCACTCAAATGTCATGGAGGCAGAATACAAGTAGAATAATTCTTGTTTTGGGAATCTGCAAACCATTTTGCCCCCCCCCCCTCTCCTCGGGAAACAAGGAAAACACACCATAATCACATATAAAGGTTGAACCCTAATGCAGTCGAATCATGTGGGAAATTACTGTTATGCAAATGAGCAGTGATATTATTTGCTATGATGGAGAACTTACATAATCTTTCTGTAGCATGGCAAGTCCCACATCTGCTGTTAAACTTCCAGATGGTGTCTGACATAGCTCCCCAAATCTCTGTTTACCAAAATAATTGATGAAACCGTCTCTCTGAGGAGAAACGTAATTCCAGATGTAATCATACAAGGGGAACGGCGACCGTTGCGAGAAGACTTCATGACAATATGAATCAAGAGTAAGATATATAGAATATGTAATTCATCGGAATGGCGAAGACATAGGCTTTGACGTCAACTCTGTAAATATTTCCCTTCACTGTCAGTTTTCTTACTTGCGATGATTAATACCTACAGTATATCATACCAGATCTTGCCATTTTTACGTCGCAACCTTCAAAACTTGACTCCATTCTACTGCAGGAAAACCCAGCATTAAACTTCAGCTAATAAATACATTCATGATACGTACTAAACAACAGAAATATACTCTACGTGGCGAATATTGCCCATAAATAAGAAGCAAAAAAAATATTTATAAAATGTAATATGATGTCCGTCAATTACGTACCCAAAAATAAAATTTTGTTACTGATATGCAAATCTGCCCGTTTTAACATTTTACACATTCTTATCAAATTCAATCAAATTAGTACAAAGGTTTGTATTGCAATGTAATGGAGGAAAGTTTTCTGTGAGTTTTAAGTACATGTGTGTTTGGGTTGACTTTGGCATTGTAGCTTACACAACTTTATGACAGACTTCAAGTTAACTGCAAGTCTCTTTAATTTGTCTTTAGACAGATTTTTTGGGTCAGTTTTACTATGAAGAAAGATCCTGAAAGGATTGGAACTTCAGGCTCTCTTACTCTCATAATTCCAGCTGTTTATGTAGGCTTATTAAGTTCTCATCCGCAAAGGTTTCAACAAAACCTACTAAGTAATATTCAAATTTGGACTGGCAATTACCAAACCAAGACATCTGTCTTGATTTCTGTAACCAAGTGAACGTCAATTAGCAAGTATAATTAGTGATTTTATTATTTTCCTAATTAGACTGCCTAGACTCTTTACCCTGTTGTATTAATTACCTGCAAAAATAATTCTGACATCTTCATTTGGGCTCTCAATTTCTTCGTCAAGATAAACTGTACCGTTGCGGGATTTAAATTTCAAATCGCATCGAAGGCTATCCAATGGAGAAGCTATCTCTTCTTTATTGACAAATATCATTCATCAATTGGAATGGAAATCAGGACTATCTACAATTAGAAATCTTCACCCTATTTAATGTTCATGTACATATTAAATGACGAACACAATATGCTTATTCTTCAGAGGTAGAAAAACACACAACTCCGTAACCTTTTCACCTGAAAGGCTGAAAGAGGCACAGCCAGATTGGCCAGAGTAATAATATAAGAAAGGGGTGGACCAAAAGCTAATAAACATATCGCCTTGCACGCACATCACATGTGCTGTATATGTATGCCATTATTCGCACCTTACTTTCAAAATGGCCTCATATTTTCCAAAGACGACATTTCCTCCCCCTCCTTTTACATTTTTTTCTTATTCTTTCTTTTCCCAAGTTGTTTTATCTTCAAATGTCAATGACTCTAAGCCCCACATAATGATGATGATGATGATCATAGTGTTTCTTCTTGTCTTTTCCAAAATTGAAAATTTTCAATTTGCAGGTTGTTGAGGGGAAAAAAGAGGCCGGATATTTTCAATAAAAGGTTTACAAAAATAATCTGCGATGAGATTCCCAACTGATTTGTGACCCTATTTACAAGTCTCTTCAGGGATAGGATAAACTATAGATGATGTGCTTATAATCTAAGTTGAATTATCATGCCCAAAAAAAAAAGGAAATTAAGGAACGTCAAGCACTTTTTCTTTTGTTTTCAAAAGAGATTTGCTCTGACTTTCTTCTTTTTTAAAGGGGACTACGAACATTTCTATTACTTCAATCGCTGCAACTTTTTTTTTTAACTTTCTGTGTACTCAAGTTGTCTCAGGATGCATCATCTTAAGAGGGGGGGGGCTGCAAAAAATAGAAAGTTCTTGTAATAGCCAGGAGCAAAGATCTATTATCCATGATACTTTAATATGTAAATGTCCAACCTGGGGGACAACAAAATGTCAAACATTGTGAATATTTTATTCCCCTTTTGGAAAACATGTAGCATGAAGTTACCTTACAAGTCATCGAACTCAAAGTATTATTGAGTTGTCCGTCTTTGTATTATTTTTTATCAAGTGTGATGAAGACCTAAGTATCTCAATTAACAAATTGATACCACAAACAATTTTGTCTCAATTCTCAAGAAGAATAAGATGAAGAAAGAGATTATAAATGATAATGACACCTCTTTCCTCAAACTGCTCCCCACAATAAATGTGAGTGCTATTTACCAATCGAATGCAAAGTATAATTGCTTCAATAATCTGCTAAGCTTTGCTTAACCACCCCTTGAGGCATAAGAGACATAAGTGCTTTGGCTCATTTGAACTGCTATCCCAGTAAAAATTGTGCATATGATTTGTAGATTTAAAGCAGTCTGTCAAACACAATGGAAACAAACAACATGAAAAGCACACAGAGAAAAGAACCTATTACAAAAGCAACTGAAAGTTAGAACTTTAGGAGAAAGTAAATGAAACCAGAAAACATATATAGAAATACGGGGGAAAAAATGAAAATACTAAAATGATAAGTAGGAGTACAGCAGATAAATACTCAAAATGGTATCAGACAAAAGGAAAATATGAAATAAAAGCATCTGAATTTTAAAAAAAAAAGTAAAAAAGTAAAAAGACATAAGATCACTTTGACTGATATAGCTGATCACTTTTCACTATTCACTTTCTCTCAGATAGATGATTTTAGTTCAATGCCTTACTCGGAAATCAATCCCTGCTGAAAAAAATGCTTTTGAATGTCTTAATTTTAAGTGTTACTTCTTTGTGCAGTTACATCTTTTAAGTGTTTTTACCTTCAATCTCTCAATCCTCCTCACTAAGTCCTTCTTCAGATTGGATTCTCTACACGAAAGACAACAATTTGTTGTAGTTTCAACGTCCTTCAAGTCCACATTTTGGACGATCAGTCTAAATCGATTACCCCAAAGTTCACCGGTCGTGATTGGACCAGTTCTGCTGTGAAGGTTTCCGACTTTCACGCCTCTCTGTACTGCGGCGAGGTCATTCAATAAATTTGATACTCTGTGAAAAAATTGGAAGGTTTCATATAAGGAAATTGTAATAATTCACCTATAATAATTAATGTGAGTAGTAAAATACTGTTACCAATATTTTTGTAACATACATAAAGTAAGTTTTCCATCCAAATCCAAGTGCCCGTTTTCTATTTGCAACTGCTATTTGGCAGGTGGAGGCCCTTACCACACCACCCTCTTCATGTTCTTATTCCATTGTATATATTTAACATTGTCATTGTATATATTTAACATAGTCATTGTATATTATTTAACGTAGTCATTGTACATATTTAACATAGTCATTTTATATATCTAACATAAGGTGACCAGACGTCCCCGATTTTCGGGGACAGTCCCTGATTACAGTGTGCTGTCCCCGATGACCAAGTGTCCCCGAAAATGTCCCCGATTCGTCGAAATGTTCAGGAATTTCGAAAATATCCCACATTATTAGTAAAATAATTGTGAAAACAAAATTTAGTCAAGTGTGCAGTCGCAGAACGGAACTAACCAGTATTTCAGGTGCGCCAGTGTAAAGTGGAATATGCTAGATCGATCTAGCCTAGCACTCTTACGTAAAGTAAGTAAATGTCATCTAAGAAAAGGCTACATTTTTGAAAATAAAATTGATTTAAAAGTGCTTCTAAGTATCACCATTTTACATCTAAGCACCTTAGGCACTTGAAAATTTTCCCCTCCCCTTAGACCCCTCCCCCATATCAGAAACGCAATAAATGTCCCGGATTCCAGTCAGGCAAATATGGTCACCTTAATCTAACATAGTCTATATTTAACTAGACTGCACTGTTTTGACAAGGATTTTCTTGACAGTGACCCTTCATGGTCCCTAAGAATTTCTAAAATTGATTAGATACTGAACAATTTAATTTTATGCAAAACAAGAACAGAACAAGCATGTTTTCAACATGTGTTGTTCCAGTTTGCCCCTTCGGTACAGTTAGCAAATCAAATGCATGTACAAGAATGACTGCCAAATGAGTTTTAGTTTCTGACTAGTTTAGTTCAAGATGTTTTCTTAGCTGGCTTTTACTACCTGTGAAATGGTTGGTTCACAGCCATAAACTGCGTAGTTATTGCTCTCTTGTCTTTGATTCCTGCATAGCTGATGTCAGACGGTTGGACCTTTGTTGCCCTTGCAATAATCTGAATGGCGTCGAGGGTCTCGAGATTATCCTTCCATAGTGTGAAACCTGAGTTAAAGGAGAAAAAACAACTTTCTGAGAGGTCTGCAAAACTTTTCCTCTCATGAGTATAATTTCTAATATGAAATTTGTATGTATTATTTATTAATCTTAACCACAATTGAGATTGATAGTTGGAACTGTTTATCAATTTTTAATTCTGTTTTGTAAGGTTATCCATTCAAGGGAAACCATGTTAAAGATAAGTTGTCTAGTTGCTAGCAGTTAATTTTCTTAACCCCTGCTTAGACATAACTTTACTTTAATGTCCAAAGAATCTGCAATATTTCTAAGAAGGAACTCTTGAATGTTGTCATTTAAATGCTGCTTGTATTAAGGTACTTATTTGTTTGGATACATGGGTAACCTCAGTAATAATAAAGACCTAATGTACTCCAAGGTTACCTCTAATGTTTCATTTTTCCACTGAAATCAGAATCCCAGTCTTTCCCAAATCCCCCCTCATCTCAATCTAAAGATGTTAGCTTGCATTCCTTGAGGTTTTCAGCATCAGAAATTATAATCACACAATTGATTTGAAAATAGGTAACTTTCACTTTAAAGTCACATCTAGAACCTTTCAGGACTCAAGTAAATAACCTGATTAACCCTCAGTGCTACAACTAATGTAATACCTGTACATATCTCAGTTGCAAAATTTCATCAATTTGATTACATTTACACAATTGGAGAATATTATATTTGTGGCCCAGTGCTGACCTTGAGTCAGAGCTCCATAGTTCCCACAGTAATCACAGCACAGTACTTGCTATTAACAGAATTAATTTTTTAACTATAATTCTGAAATTTGATAACACCACCATAACATGATAAATGTTGTAAAGATCATGAGTATTGGCCCACGAATATGCTAGAAGCTTTAATAGAAAGTCAAATACTGGTCACCTATGCACCAACTTCAACAGGCATTTTACTACCAGTGCCTTTAAAGTATATATTTCCTCACTGAGTGATTGATTTTCATATAAATTTATGAATACTCAATGTCTGGAAATAATCGGGAGATTCAGAATCACCACGAAAATACTAATAGCAAAATTTATAGCTAATACTGATGACCAGTAAATCATGTGTTGACTTTACCAGTATAAAATATCTGGTCCTTGGTGTGATCAGACTTCCTCTTTTGACCTCTGGACTTTTCTTTGATCCTAAGTTGGATCCAAGATTTTGAAATCCCATCTGTGTCTCTCGTGAATGTCTTACTCTCAACGAGTGATCCGTAGTGTCTATGTATAAGTCTGTGTACATCAGTTCGGACAGACTTGCAGGGCATATGATCCAGATCCAGCGTCTCGTTCACTTCTCGTCTCGAAACAAATCTGAGCAAATTGTCTGAGTCCTCTCCCGAGAGAAGTGACCTGAAAGTCAAATACATATCGTCCACAGAAATTTTCATCTCGTGGTCATCGTCTACGACTGCGTGGAGGTGTGGAAACTGACGTTTCACTGCAGAATATAATTGTGTCCTTTGTTTTTTCTCATGAAATATCCCTAGGGACAATGGTGATATCCTCTCAGTTTCATCCAGTTTAGATGGAACACTTTTGTTTATCCTAGCCCTCTGTGTTTCTGCATAATGTTGAATGTTTTTATATATGTCATCTTCAAGAACACTGGTTAATAGTACAGATGTATTCTTATTATCTTTTGTAATGGGTACCAACTTCCTCGTATCTTGGTGGGAATCCAATAACGTGTACTGGTCTTCTTTAACAATGTTCCTGTCTTGTTGCATTGGAATAATGTGTAATGTTTCACTGGTAGAAACATGTTTGTCTGGTGAACTGAGCACTGCATCCTTCCCTGACAAATTAATTTCAGTGACCTGAAAGTCAGATGGTCTGGTCTTTATGCATCCTTTAATTCTGGGTGATTCAGATCTGAAGCATATCATTCCAAACATACTGAACTGTATTGGTTAGAAATATGGCCTTCTTCTTATTTGATCTGTGGATAAGTAAACAAGAGATTAAATGACAAGATCAATTGGTGTGGCCAGACGTTTCGATCCTAGCAGGATCTTCTTCCGAGCAGCAGACGTTATCTTACTCGGTAGGCTCTTTAGTGGATAAGCAGTTTGCTAACAGTTTTGTTTTATTTTGAAGATCAACAGGTGACAAATATGGATCTCTGAGGTAATAAAGCCTAAATACAAACCCTTTTCTTTGAGAGCATAATCAGGGATAAATAGAGCATATAGACAGTCAACTACAAATACAAACTACTGGTTTGGATTATAACATATGTTGTTAATAGTGTTTACACGGGTCCAAAAATCGGGAACCGGGTACCCGAGAGCCGTTACCCGTCGTGTATCACGATTTTCAAGAAATTACATATTGGATGCTATAATAAATGAATTATATTCTTTACTGACAATGGTTTCACGTACAAATACGTAGGTGTAAGATAAGGTATAAAACCTTCCTCAATAATTTCTATTTGCTTTCGTTTCTTTCATTAACTTGTTAATAACTTCATATAATTAACATCACTACTAACATCGCACTCCCGCCGCTGCTTCGCTTGCTCTCCACCTCTATTGGATCAGACCATATAACTATCCAATTTAGCTCTTTAACAGTTGTTACTACTACTATCTATTATGCAGGCCCAAGGTTCGCATTAGGAATAAAAAAAAATAGTAAAAAGCCACTTGCGATTATTTTTTTTAGTTATCCCGTCTATAATCCATTAATATCCCGTAAAATTCCTTGTTAGTCTGTCCTTCTATGAAATAAACGAATGATAAATCATAATTGTGAGAATTCTTTCAGTTTCTTCCACATGGTTGCCTAACACCACACTAATCAATGGAGTAATCTAGCCTAACGTTCTGTTTATTAGCTGAAGTGTGATGCAGTTATAAGATATCCATGGAATACTTCCGTTATTGCTGTTATCATCGACCACATGGTAGCCTAACACCACACTAAGTCAATGGGAAATCTGCCTAACCATCGGTTTGCCCCCAAAAAATAAAATAATCACACATTGCGTAGGATTCGGGTATTAAATTAAGAACCGGGTCGTATAGCGTCGGGCCGGTACCCGGATAGCCCGTGCAAACACTAGTTGTTAATGAACTGATGAAACGTTAATCATACATGAGCACATTATAGCATAACCCACATAATACTGTGCACTACCAACATTTTGGCTTACACAGTTTTAATGCCACAGTTGATATTCAAACTCACAAGACTCAATTTAATTGAAATACAAACAGAAAAAAAGAATCACTATCACAAGTCTTTGCAGACAGATGGCCTTTTCAGTACAGTTAGGCTTACCACAAAAGTTATGAATACAACACAAATAAAATTGCAATAAGATTGATAACTGTTCGACTTGTGGAATAACAAGAATCCCTGGGCCTACCACTATTAAGTAATATTAGTTTCAACAGTTTTGGCATATTTGTGTCATCAGGCTAGCTATTATTAAATTTAAAAGGGGGAGGTCAAGGCTAGTCTATATGAGTCCTTTCATCTAACGTACTTATGGTGTAGCCTAGCCTACAATTAATTTAGGCCTAGCCTAATCACAACCTACGAATTAGTTAGGCATAGTTAGGCATTGATCTAGCCCAGCCTTGCTTTATGATAGACTAGAGTAAGACTGTTAGTACTTAACCTTGGCTACGATCATTCATGAAACTTGATATGAAAAAACACTGCCAGGTCCTCTTTGTTGATCGTTGTTACGTGTGATGTGTAACGTTATGTGCCTTTACAAACAATTTCGTTTAAATATTTTCACAATTCTGTGCAGACTGTCAGGTGATATTGTCAGCTGGTTCGGGCGGCACTAACAGGTGCATAGAAACTTGAGTAACAAAATATATTTTATTCCTTATTTTCAAAAAGATTAATTTAGTAAATATTCCTTCTATTTTTAAATGAAATTAATATTTCAGAAGTGTTTATTATTCTAGATTTGCCATATTTGTTGAATGTAACCAACTTATGTGATAACTTCATATGTAATTGACTTCGTTCTACCTATCAGATTATCGACTCGCCCTAGCAACCGCTTGCAAGCAATTTCTGATTTTTGATCAGACGAAATGGTAGAAAAATGGCAGCCACCCTGAAACATAGGGCTGCTCTGTCAGTAAAACAAGCCACGTCTGCCTTCTATGAAGGGGATAAAAATCCAGTTTACAATGCCTTCTCGGAAGAGTATAGGCTTTTCATTCAGTATATGCAAAGAAAAGTTTCAACCTCATTTCGAAAGAAGGACGACGAACCCTTCTCAAGAGGGTAGGCTACTACATTAGTATAGTAACAGTAACATTTCTGTCATTAGGACTAAACTAAATTAAGCCTAGGCTAGTCTAAGTTGCCTTATAAGTTTAGCCTTGACCTGGCTATGGCCTAGTGGCCTTTAAGCTCATGCCTTATAAGTTTAGGCTTGACCTGGCTATGGCCTAGTGGCCTGTAAGTTAATTTGTTTCTGTTTTCACACTAGGCTTATGTTCCCTCCCAATCCAGCAGGTGTATGTTTGTTAGCACTGGTCCACTGGAATGGATAGTCTGAATAATCAAAAGCACCTTAATGGAACCTAAGGCTAAGGGAGTAAGGTACCTACCTAGTAAGGTGTATTCAAACTGCTTGTGCTATCAAGTATCATGCACTATCATGCATTGGTGCACCACTTTGGAACAGGAAAAATGTGAGATCTCATGCTGTATTTGCCTTCTTTCAACATTTATTTATGATCCTCCCTGCTCACAGATCAAACACATTGTTTACACTATGGAACAACTACCAAGCCAGACTTCCAGAGACCTTCTTTCAGAAAAAAGTTATAGAAATGGGAGATTTCCTTGTGACAATCAAGGTATACACATGATTTATATTTTATCCTCATATTGTATCCTTTTGAGTCTTCCTAGCACTACTGCGGTAACATTCTCAAGTAGCTTGGCTTACAGTTACTCGATCAGGTACCGGTAAAAATTGTTCTGTTATTGCATAATAATATGCTGTACTACTTGAGTCAAGTGCTAGTTTAAGTGCAAAGATGTATAGCACTCGTTTTGTTTTGTACAGAGTGAACATAGTATCTTTGAAGAGACAAGATTTAGAGCCTTCACAAGTGCGACACAAAGTTGAACACTAAACTTTTCCCAGTCAGTCAAGCTAGATCAATTGCCACTCTACTACAGTAAGTTATTTTGTGTGAATGGGATAGGACTATCCTAGCAGGCAACTATTCTGTCTCTCTGCTGTATAGACCCTAACTATAGCACACTATCATGGAAAAGTTTCTTGAGATTACACAATCGTCCTGCCTTGGTCGTAAATGACCTCTTTTTACCAATTAGTCTGCAACGCCTGCCACATATTTTTTCTTGTGTGAGGGTCTTTGTGTGAACGCTGTATGATTAACTAAACTGTAGACATAAACATATATCTACACCCATGCCCTTGTCATTAGCAGCTTTTGTGTTTCACTTTCTGCTTTTCTGAAAATGCTATTGCTTAATGTACATAAACATTTTCCAATTCCAGGAGTACAATCTTGCAGTCTGGCAATGCTATGGCAGGTACTTGGATCAGTTTGGTGATCAGCATATTGAAAACATAACGGACATCAGCAATGTGGTTGAAATATTCTTTCCAGATGGATTGGAAACTCAGCAAGCAAGTTTAACAGTAAGTTGGTTGATGCTTAGTAGCTACACTACTGTATCTGTTATATATTACTTTATGTATCTGTGAAGTTCTGAAATGAAAAGTTGTATGGGAAGTAGTCTGGTTTTAAATATAATATATTGCCTTGTAAAGAAATCCTCAGTTTCTCATACTCTATTATTTTGCTTTCACAAAGGAGATGTAAGTAGTCCATCTGTTCTAGTCAGATCCATTAGGTAGAACCAGACAATTTCAATGCCCGCCCTCACCCCATCCCCCCGCCCCCACCACCACCTACCACAGTACAGCCCATTGCTACTTTTTGTTGTCACAATCTGTGCAGTGTTAGGTGACCTACAAACATTTGCATTTCATTACTAGCTTTTAGTGGGAAATGAAAATTAAAAAGAAGGTTATTAATGTTTGCATCAATGGAAAAGTTGAGTTGAAATGTGTTTGGTTAATATCTTTCTTCCAGTTCCGTGCATTATATGGGAAGAGCATTTGCAACTACCAGCTGGTCCTCCTTACGGACCCCAAACTTCAAAACTCTGAATCTGTCGCCAAGTGCTTGAAGATATTGGCTTTCCTAAGATTGATCACCCAGGTTGTTCTACCCAAGGAGCCATTATGCTGGCTTGTTTACAATGGTAATGTATCTTATTTTTCTCAGTATTTTATTGCATGTTCTTTTATCATAATTTCGGAGAACCTTCTCATTCAAGTTTTTCAAAACATCAATGCTTTCATGGAGTATTCTGGTGGCGAATGATCATGTGCTACACTACCAGTTGAAAACTTTATCTGAATGTCTTCTTCCCAGCTCTGCTGTAGATATGATTTTTTCCAGATTTACTCTACACCAAGAAGTATGTTACACGTGATATCATCAGGGCAAATCTTTAGCAGCCTTTCTTTCCTTTTGTATCGTTAATTTCTTGTTTTGTCTGGGAAATGTGTTAAATTGTTAGTGTTTCATTAACTGACAAAGGCATCTGACTTGAAGCTTTCCACAAGGTACATTTTTTGTTGTAAGAAATATTTTCTTCCTCTCTGGATATATATCATTATAATATCATTGGAATAGTCAGCATTACACCCTAAAAGTAATTGTGTATAGAACAAATGTTATTGATATGGGCATACGAGTGTAAAAAGCGGGTTGTGAATCCTCGTTGCTGAAAAAAACTTTTACTCTTTGAAGTATGTCAGTAGTTTGGTCATACTCTCATTGTACTTACTCACAATATTTCTCCTTTTCAATTATCAGGAACAATTCACATATACAGTGTATCACGGCACTTGATGACACTTGGCCATTCTGCCAAGGTAAGCTTTGTTTCCATTGTATCTACAAAGTCATTATGAAAGTGGAAAGGAAACAAAATCGTGAACAAGGTTTATTTATGGCCCAAATTCAGTCCTTTTGTTCCCTTCCTTTTTATAAATTTTTTATTTATGTATATTTTTTTATATTTACATTTCCATCTCTGTAGGTTCTAGAGTATTTATTGTGGGCCTGTATGTGTACTGAGAACTCTGTACCATTGATGTCGGTCAGATACTTACAGTGGAGGACAACCTTATATACAGCAGTATGCCAGTGTTACTATGACTGTAAAACTCCACAACATGCTGAGGTACTGTGACATTTACTTACTCTGCCTTATCTCCCTCCCAACCACATCTTCTTTTTCCATCACCAGATCCACTGGCTTTAGTTTGTTTCTGTGATAAAATGGGTTATATAGTATGTAACGTTTACATGGAACTAATATGCTACATTCAGTGGATAACTCCATTGGTAGAGCATTACCTTTTAATCGTAATAGGTCACTAGCTTGAATTACATTCTAATCAACATTGTCTTTGCATTTTTCAAAATATGTTTGTCGTGTTCCAGTCCGGCTGCTCATTACGATTTGCTTTAGATGCATATCACATTTTATCATTTTTAAGTAGACCATGTAAACTTCAAGAAGTGTTCGACCTTAACATATCAGTAACTATCTGCAATCCTGTAAAGTGTGTCTAGCCCTAGTAATGTTTACATGTTTCTTGTGTATTTAAACTACAACAGTAAACTACTTTTCTTTCTGTAAACTATCTGTGAAGTCCCTTTTTTGAATGTCAAGACAATTTGAAAACTTTTAAATGGTGACTATATCGGCGGTAAGATTATCTTGCCAATGCGATAAAGGGACTTTATCAACCAGTGTTCTGATGGCTGTAAAAAGTTACCTTGAGCCCTACAGTTGTCATTCTGCACCACTTTTGTTACATTTATTATTGATGGTCGTGTCTTGTTTGGAACTTCTCTCATCAGAACTTTGCAAGGAGGGCTCTGGGGAAAGTCAACGAACTGAGCCAGCTAGAAAAGATAAGCTCCTCTACATTGACAGCCGAGACTGAGGCAAAGTTCCGTCAGTCTGCTGTTAAGGTGAGCTTGGCACATTATTCTGCATCTTAAAGATTTTTATTATAGTCTGTATTGTCTCCAGAAATTCACTACTCTTGCTCCAGACCTGCTTTTTTCTTATGGGGGGTGGGGGGCTGGCTGGTAGGGGCGTATTGGATTGAAGAAGAAATTTTGTTTAAATGTTGGAGATCATTTAGTTTACCTCTAAGACACTTTGATCATTAATTTGGAATAACTTATTTAATATGTTCAGTAATTGTATAACAAGGATAAAATATCCCATGAAATATTTTTTCATCATGTTTGGAAAATTTTGCAATGAGAAATACTGTACAGCTTCAAAAACTTTATAACAAACTATTAACAATTTGCCACTCATAGTTACGTAGAACTTTGACATAGCTTATGTTTGGTTTTTTAGTAATGCTGAATAAAAGAAAAAATTGTCATAAATATGTTTTCAGATTATTGATGTTTCATTCTTCTTTACCATAATTCAGCTTGGTATCATGATTTTTAAGAGGTCAGTCTTTGATGCTCGAAAAAGGACCAAGGGCTTACTGAGGCCTAAGACCAGAAGTAATCTGAAGGATTCTCAGTCGGTAAGTTAAAGTTGTGCTAATGCTAATTAAAACAAACAAATTATGGTAATATTAGTCAAAAATGATTTGAAAATGAAATTTTATATAAAAATAGTCAAGAATTGCATTTTATTTGTTGTTAGTGTTATCTGTAAGTAATAAATGGATATGGTAAAACATGCTTTGTAAACAAACCCATACCAGTATGTTTTCCTTCTGCTGCATGATATGCACCTGCATGAAATACATTGTATTTATGTACTACAGTATCTTGTTTTACTTCACATTATTAGATAATCCTCTGTTTAATATATGTATTGTTTTGTGCATGTAACCCATTAAGTTTAAAATCTTCATTTACGTATCTTTCCTGTTGACTTTGATTAATGTGCCTTAATGTATCATAAATGTTATCAGGTACAAAGTCTCAGGTTGAATAAAGTTTGTAGCAAAATAAATCACTTTTGAGTTGAATTGTAGATACATGTATGTAAAATTTCAGGCAATAGTTCTGCAATCTGTTATAAATTTATATGTTTGTGTGAGATTAACGCATCACAATGAAGGGCACTTTAGCCTAGCATTTTGATGATGCGTTTTCCGGTGGGATGTCTCAATTAAAAAGTTCCAAAGCCCTATCCTGATTTATATTAGCCCCTGAATGGCCAATATAATGCTATTGTTTCTAGGTAATCGCCAACAGTATAGTTTCTAGAACTAGAGCTCCGACTGTTTCAATCATATTTGAATTGTACAAGATTGCTCATAGTGTTTCTGCAGTTTTGAATTCCAATGCAAGGACTTCTTCCATGTCATTGTCTAGTAGACAAACAATAAATAAAATTCCGTAGGGTAAGATTATCTCAGTCAAGCGTTTCCATCCTACTTTGACGATAGCCCACGGAAGGCCGGACTGTTACTATTGTTGCTAGTGACGGTCGATTGATCTGGCACAAAAACACAAAACAGAGGATGGAGGAATTGACTAAAAAGCACGGCAGTGTAAGTATGATTGCTAGACACACTGAAGAGATGCTGTGTCAGTTGATGTGCTACCATCCTTGTCTTCATGTTCAAACTTCTCCACAGTCTCTTCACCATGTAAACTTTCTGATTCAACCATCAGCTTGCCACCATTTGGACACATCAAAGTTTTTTCTTATTATTATTTTCTTGTTTTCTTTGTCAAATGTTTTGAAATTTCAAGTTTCAATAATAAATCTCATAATAATTCTGATAAACTGTATACTTTATACAGTATGTGCTGTAGAAGTCAACACTATAGACTCTTTTAATCATATTAACTCCTTTCTGTATAACTTTCCTATTTCCTTCATTTAGTGTTGTGTCTGTACTAATGTGGACGTCTTTTAACTGAGACCTTTCTGTGATTCGTTTACCACTGGGCAAGGAATAATTTAGTGTTCAAAGATTGTATAATAATAATAAGTAATATTTATATAGCGCATAATCAGCAAAGCTGCTCAAAGCGCTTTACAAATGTAAAACCTAAATATAAATAGTA
>KN888996.1:22373-56975 GCA_000934455.1 Apostichopus parvimensis | reverse complement strand
GTACTAAACGATACTAAAAAAAATTAAAATTAAAAAAACAAAAACAATGCAATTGCATAGCATTTGGAAGGCCCTGAATTTTCTCTCATATATGTAAATAATAGTATGGCTCCCATGTAGAAAACTGCTCAAAGGTCTTTCCATTGTATAGAATTTGACCATTTTGCATAACATACATGTAGCAATGCGAGACTGGCACAATTATTCAAATTGTTGTGTGTAGTACAGTGAAGCCAATCTGCAGAGTAATTTTTCGAGGGATTTCTTATCTCAGTTTTGAAAGAAGTCTCAGAAATTTGAGGACTTATTTATGTACTCGAATTATAGTCAAGCGGTTTAAAAACTGCTTCATCTCACCCTCTCAACATATATATGCCATTTTCATTTTAGAAAGCAACTGACCTTATGTCCACTATTAGTACCATCCAAACTTGTAAGATACCAGTTTGGTAGTTAAAACCAGCCAGACAGTGTTCACATATTTTACCAATGTATTGAGTTAAATACAACCAACACTTGCCACATGTACCTGAACAGCACAGCAAGGGACTACCTTGGCTGTGAGCATGTGAGTTGTAGATTTGTGGGTATGTCCTACTGAATGCCAGCATCCCTCCTAAAAAAATACTTAAAAAGATCCTGAAAAGGTCATTTGTAGATGCACTAATGCTACACAGTATCCCCAAGAGATTTAGACAATTTCTCAGTGAGGAAAGAATGATAAATTGGGTATTGTTGGCAATCTTAGGTTTGTTGAGGTAATGATTAGTCAACTCTTATGAATGTGATTGTTGGCCCTGAATCAATCACGAAAAGTCCTTCGTCAAGTTAACTTTGTTTCTTGTTAGATATAAATGTACAACATTACTAATCACTGTGCAAGATATTAGATTTGATGGTATCTTTGTCCACTAATATTAACTTCTGGATATAATGTTGTTAATATTGTTGGAGTGTTAGTCCATTTCAAACACGTATTAAACATAGGGACATGCATTCTACACAAGAATTGTCAACTTCTCTCCAAACTGTTTAAGAAAGCCCTGATGCAAATGGACCTCCGAAGTAGGAGGATCTACATTATGACAATTTCAGGAAAGGACTGTCCAGTGTTTTCATACATTATTAGTTGCAAGTAGTGTCTGTAAGGTTAAGTAAGTTGATTTGTGTTTATTTGTCAATTCACTAACAGCAACCATGGCCTCGCACTGCAGTGGAGAAGCTTCTTTCGGACATGTTCGAGGGGAGTGCTGCACAGTTTCTGGCCATTTTGGAAACTCTAGCAGACAGCACTCGGAGGACATTACTGACCAGTCCAGCGGCGGCAGACACAGAAGATCACATCCTGGACACATTCTCAGAACTCTTCTTTGCTGGTCTGGAAATCATTTCAGGTAGGTATTGGTAGTCTTTGAGAGGACACATATTGTGGACAGTCCCTGAGGATATATAGAATGGAAATTCTCTAGTTAATTAAATAAACCTAAACTGTTGAAAAGGATAAATCCTAAGTCAAAAGTTGTTTTTTGCAAGCAATCAAAGATGGCTGGCTACCGTTCCATAGTTCTATTATTTCAGTACTATGAGGAACAAGAAAGTTTTTTTTTAATAATTGCATAAATATCTCTTATTTCATATGATATCCATGTTTATATGAAACTTTTGTAAAGTGTAAGTTCTTTTGAGAATGAAAAATCTTACAAAAATTGACTCTGTACTATTATTGACATTTCTTTAGTGTTATGTTGATCAACATGTTAAATGTGATCTTTCAAGAAGTATGCAGTAATGTTTAAGTTCAACTTAGTAGTTAAGATCTGATTGCTAAACTTACTCCCTTATTTATTTTTTTACTTCCAATGCATAAACAGTTTATATTAATATGTGGTTACATGTTGATCTCAATAATAAAAAAATAAACTTCTTAATTTCAGGTGGTGGAGGTCATGATCCTCGCACTCCACAGTCTGTTTCCAGCGTCAGTCTAGCCGGTGTGATCAGGGGTGTTACTTTGATAGACAGAGCAACCAGCTCTGAAGATGGCGTACCCATATCATCTGTAGTCAAGTTCCTCAAGTGTGCTTACAACTTCGAACAGTGGGAAGTGTACGACATGTTAGTGCAACATGCCATAGATTTCATTAAGGTAGGAGAAGTGTTTTGACTGCTACAGTATTGAAAAAGTAACATCGTATCTCAACATTTGAAGTTGGAGAGATGCCAAAATAATGTTTGCGTAATTATCTATTTTGTTACAAAGAAGTATTAACTTTTACATAAAAAATGTGTGAATCTGCACAATCTACACAAAACGAGAAAAGATTTCAAACCATCTTAAATGAAAAAAAATAACCAAAGGTGTACTACTCATGTTTAACTCTGTAATAACAAATTACTTTTGTCCTTAAACATGAATAGAATAATGGAGATCCACAGCTCGCTGGTGATCTTAAGTCACTGGAGATACTGCAAGTGATGGAGCCATTGAATCCAAAGCGTAAATCCAAGAGGTCCTCCGGTCAGAATGATGACGGTACATTGTACAGTGAACCAGTCACCTTACCTCTACCCCCCAGTGGTACGTCTGTCTCAAATATTCACTAACATACAATGGTTCTTGTCGAATTGTTACCACAATTTATCATCTCGAATATAGTGAAGGTCTATAAACTCATATATCCTGCCCAACTTTCTTGCATATTAATGATTAATAAATAAATAATTGAGTTGATTGGGTCAGTTTTATAAAGTATGTTAATGTTCACAGCTTTGAAATTCAGGCTATTTACTGGCTAATTAGGCCAGTGGATTTTTCTGTTTGAAAGAGGGAAAAAAGTGCTGGCATTTTCCTGGCAGTATAGACACACATTGATTTTGTATTAATGAAAGGAAAGTGCCAGTGGGAATTTGGTTTAAGCCAGTAGATTTTCTATGCACAGGCATCTTTTTGCAAATAACAATTGTGAAACTCTCAGCCTGGTGCACCTGATTCTGTAGATATATGAAGCTCAGTAGATTTAAAATGCTGTCAGTATTGCTTCCAAATTATGCAGGAGAGGCCTTAAGGTGGACTCAAATGTTCAGAGTTGTAGGCAGTTTATCTCCTTGATCATCACAGCATGTTTATACTCAATGAAACATTTACTTCTTATAATCTCAGAGGGCCTGACTTTTCTGGCCTGGCATAAATTTCACAGACAAGACTTATTGAATGTAAACAGAGGAATTGTCTGTCTGTACATCTTTAACTTGTGCCCTCTGTTTCCGTTGAATACTCTGCCTCTAAAATAGATTCAGTTAGGATTGAAACTTCAACCTCTTTAACTTCTGTACATTTTCCTACACTGGCTCTTGCAGTTTCATTCCTTTATCAGTGTTTATTACTCTCTGTAAACTTCACCTGTGTAATTTCACTAATTTGATCCTCACCATCTAGGAAATGATTTGGAGTGATCAACCTCCTGTAACCTATTGTCAGAAACTGGTGGTGTGCCAAACATGTGATATAATACTAATGATTTAATACAAATGTAAAAATGTAACTAACCCTTGAGCGCTATCACTGGATACAGAAGTAGATCACTTTGTCTGCACCACAGTTCTGGACATAAAAAGTCATTTTCAAATCCCCCCCCCCCCACCAATGACTATTTTATAGCTAGTGTTTACTCATTACTCTCACAGCTCAACATTCCTCCACTGATAACTTGGTTCTTTTGGCTGAAATCATCTTTGCCTGTTCCAGAGATCCAGCATCTGTAAGTCTAGTTTTAACATTGGTTTTTCTTTAAACATTTTTCCTTTATTTCATTGTTCAAGTCATTTTTATTCCTCTTCCAACCATATTGACATAGGTTTCTGGAGCAATGCTCTGTGGGAATGTTATTTCCTTTCTCCTTCTCAAACAGATGTGCAATTGCAGTAGCTGTGATTATAAGCTTTAAGAGTCACATGAAAATGTCCACTCCATCCCAGCATGTTGTTTTACTCTATTTATTTACTTTATTCCCCCCACAAAACCAGAAATGGAACGTGCAATAAATAGTAAACATGTGTGTTACTTCTAGATATTAGCAGGTGTTCTGCAAATGCAAATGTCAAGAGAAGTTAACTTTGTTTTAAAGTGCCTGCCCTCACATAGGTTATTCAATCTTAGTGTGATTGGAAAGTGAAACAAGAAAGGCTGAATACACTTATGTTACCAAACTTCTCCTCCTTGTGTGTAAATAGTTGATTAAGTCTCAATGATCATTTCAATATTAAAAGAATTAAGGGGTCAGTTCTTTGGCCTTTTGAATATTTTTTTACTAGTTTTATAAACATATTGATTTTTGGTTCACTGCAGAAATGAAATTATCAATGTGGGGGTAAATACTAAAATTACCAAGAATTTGCAATAATTTGCTAATCATGTCATCACCATTCATGAATACTGTAAACTTTCTTTGTTATTTCTAGAACATTATGGACAAGGACATGATTGTAGATGCCACCCTCCTAATCTGGTCTAAGTGTAAAGCTGTCTTTCAAAAGTTTCAGACCGGTGCCTCTGACAGTACAAAGTATCTACAGCGTATGGAAAACCCAGGCAAGGTGAGAATGTCTGTTATTTTGAGGTCATCAAAGAAACCACTAAATTAATGATGTTCTGAATGTCTAATCAAGATATGCAGTATGTCGATGTAAAGAGAGCATCAAGGATTTTTAATCTAAGAATTTGGCAATTAAGGTACTTAATATCAAGCAGTTGCGTCTCTTCAGCCAGGTGAGTAAACGAGGACCTGAACTGTAATGTTAGTTGTGTACGATGGATTGTGGCAGTACTCTATGGGATGTTCCAAGGGGATGCATGGATTTGGCAAATTGTAGTACTCCCACAGAGACTGTTTGAATTATTCACACTAGTGTGTGTGTGAGCATGACAAGTTACCATTGACTATGATTTTACTATTGTAAAGACATGTGAGAAGGCCTTTGGCCTTGATGCAAGATTGTAAATCTCAACTTTTAAAGAAAATACTGCAATAAACAAACATATACAAATACATTCACATATTGTTGTAAAACTTTAACTGTAGGTCACACTCATATGATGCAATAATGAAGTTACCAACTTTCAATGCAAGTGACTGTTTGCTAAAATATTATAATACAGATGAGCTGACTGACTGTCACACGTGTGAGGCAACCTTCAGTATGATGTCTTACATCAGTATGTACAGAGAATTCAAACAGATATTTTATATTAGTTTGCATTAATTACTTTATGACTTTCAGGCAAATATGACATAATTACTCTGATTAACCCAGACAGTTCAATATGTGCAAGATAAGGTTTGCCAACAACTCAAACATTTTTCTTCAGTGGATTCACAACTTGACTATCATTCTAGAGATAATGTTCTGGTTTGTGTTGATTCTAGCATAAAGGCTATGAGTTATGTAGCATTAGTAGCTTTGGGATGTTTGTTCCTCCAATAGATTCATATTTCACATAATGTCTCAATCATTTTGTCACATTTTCATGTTCTATAAGTATGTCATGTTTTTCATATTTGTATACTTAATTTTGTCCATGTATTTTGCCTCCAGTGGATTCACATTTTGAGTATCATTCAAGAGGTGATGTACTGGTGTGGTATTGGGAGTGTTGATCCCAGCGTAACTGCCGAAGTGGCCATTCGACTAGCACTGGTTCTGGAGAGTAACGCAACGAACACCATCAACAATAAAGATACTGGTAAGCATGTGCTTGTCATCTTGTCATTGGAGTACAAAGGGCTTTACAGTAGATCTAGAACATATTTGACTTTTACTTGTTCCAGTTCCTAAAACAAAAATTAGTTTAATAAATCTTTGCTTTTCAATGTTACTTAAAAGTATCTGAGCTCACATTGTTTCTTTCAACAACTTTTACAGTTTTTGGGCAAGTTTTTGAAAATGATATCCTCTCATTTACCTTTGACAGATAAACTCATAGCTAAGGTGAAAGAACTAGAAGTCCAGTCAGAGTCAACAAAGTGTAAGTTATATGGATTAATTTTTAAAGTTTACTACAGTTTCCATTATGCCCAAGAATACTTATAAATTGGTATTCTGTGACTTGAAACAAGAATTTGAGAAATCCAGGGATATAAATCCCAGTATAACAAGAATCACAACTTTACTAATTGATTTGTTAAAAATTTGATTGATACATAATAAGTAAGTTTGAAGATTTGTATGACCAGAGCAAAATTGTAGATCATCAGTCTTGTTGCCTTTCCCTGGTGCTAAAACTTTGCACAAATGCAGACAGTCTCCTACTTGTTCTGACTCCTAATATTTTCCCCAAGACATAGAGGATTTTTTATTTTTTTATTAGATTGGATTCAATTTGATTCTATTTGATTAAATTCAACAATGAAATGCCTCGGTGAGGGTAGACGCATGAGAGGCATTGCAAAACAGTTATGGAAGCTTAAACATTCTGCATATATTTGGAAGCATTAGGAATGGCTTTAAAGCTGGGCTTGATATTAACTTTGTTTATACAATGGCATATCAGTTTTATCATTTAATATTCACTCCTTCATCTTTGTGATGATGTGTAGATTCACCTGGGCCTCGTTCTGACAAGATATCAGTGACAAGTATCAGCGGCCGGGATACAGGACTCACAGGTGGTGGGGCTACTCTGTATACGACAACAGTGCTTCAGCAGGGACCAGAGGACCAACTACTACTGGCCAGAGAATTTTTGGACCGAGCCCTGCAGGGAATGTCGGCCGCAAGGAGTGCAGTGGCAACGACTGATGGTGATGCAATTGCTGATGTTAGTTGGATGAAGGTGTGTGTGCTTCTCTTTAGTTAATACAGGCAGATGTGCTTCTCTAGAACAATGCTACTTACAACAATGCCAAGTAAAATATGCCTACAGAATAATGCCACTGATAGCTATACTAGAGGTCACCATGCCAAAAGTTACAATAACATCAAGAACAATGCTTCATTGGTTATAATGCTACCAATAAGAATATAATTATATTCTACACAGGGTGGTGCCTCCCATTCTTAACATTGACAACCAATACCCATTTGGTCAACCTCAACCAGCTATTTCCAAACCTAATGATTGTTTACTATAAAGCATTATCACATATAGGTATTTCTTTTCCAAAATTTTTGGTCACTCTGTCACCAAAGAAAATAAACAACTTGTGAATTAAATCATAAACATAGAGGCATATTTTTGGGAACAACAGGCTGTTATGTTTTGAATAATATCTTCCAACCATCATTCTCATAGTATGCTGCAATGTCTTGGCTTGTTCTAAGAGTTGTATATGAAGATGCTTGTTGCTTACAAAAGATACAAGCAATGAGTTATAGTGATTGTAAGCTATCCATCAGCACTGGAAGTTATGATTCAAACTAACAGGATGATACTCTTTACGAAAAGTCACCCAATATACGTTTAGACTCTAGAACCAAACAAGTTGATCCACTCGCAACTCCCAGCCTCCTTTCAGTGATACTGTAACCATATGATCATGACAATGTTAAATCAAGTGAAGAGTAACGATATCATTGGAAAGGGAATAGATACTACACATGATTAGCTGAAAAGTTTGTGAGGATGTGTGTCTAATAGTTTTTGTTTATAATGAAATACTTAAAGGAATCTTTTTAAACTGTAATAATATTTTGTCTCATCTGCTCATACAGACACCAAATAAGATAGAGTTTACTCCCAGTCCTTCCTCTGGTGGGTTGGAGGCTAATGAGAGGAGTGAGGCTGTACATCACACCATCAAAGACCTCCATCTGGAGCTTCTCTACATGTTCCACCGGGTTTGTTTGAAGCTAGCAGGTCTCTTGGATAGCAAGAAAACCAAGAAAGGAAACAGAGATGTCTCAGCGAGAACAGGACAGAGAATGTCAGCTTCTTCTGGTCTAAGAATGGTAAGACCATCAGATACCAACTAAGTTGGACTCAAATGGTCAATAAGTTCTTTTGACGCTGTATATGTGTTACTTTAGTTAAAGCTCACAGAATGTCAGCTTCTGTGGACTGAGAGTGAAAAGACCATCAGATACTAGGTACATTGGACTTTCAAAGGTCAATAAGTTCTTTTGACACTATGTGTGTTACTGTAGGTAAAGCTCACAGAATGTCAGTTTCTTTGGTCTGAGAGCAGTAACTCCAGATATTTTGTAACATTGTCAATAAGTTATACATTTTGAAACCCTGATTCTGACCTTATTCGTTCTCACCCCGCCCCCCCTTTGTGACTATCCTTCTAGAGCCGAGTCGGTCAAGCTGACCTTTCAGCAGCTGTGGACACTAGTGACGAGCTCATAACAGCCTGCGGTAAGAACCTCATCTCCAAAGCATTATTCAACATGCAGAAAGCATTGCAGAATGGCAGTGGAAGCAGTCCATCTCATGCCCAGATGCAATGTATGGAGGTAAATTATCAATTTAATCAGTTTAATGTTTTCTTCTCTTGTAATAATTTTTTTAAGTATTTTGTTTTGTTTATACATTTGTTTACAAAAATGCAGTTTTCAATATTATATTCTAATTCATCATTTTATGCCTCAAATGTATAATACTTTCTTTTAGTCAGTGGACTTATTTCTGCATATTAATGTGTGGTAAATTTTTGTATATCTGATTTCTATAGGCATGAGTGTTAAACACAAACACAGGTACTGTTCTGCTGTGATGAACAAATAGAATTGGGAGAGGGTGGAAGAGATTAGGTAGAAATTCAGAACAAAATATGCGTATCTCAGGTTAGGTTGAATAGAGAACTATTCCACAAAGTGACTAATATAAAGCAATGGTGAATGTGAACCAAATAGCCTCCATTATAAGTATTACTATGTGGCTCTGTGCTGGAGACAATGAGATAACTTCTGAACCTATGCAGTCGGTCATCCTACCATGCAGAGAACATTCATTTCTGTGCTAACATATCATATTTTTCTAATTATTTTTTACCCATTTTAATTACATTTTGAATCAGGAGGCACTGACATCCATAACCAAGGCACAAGAGCAGGAACAGAAGCTGCATGGAACCAACACACAAAGAAAGTCCGGCAGTGCTAGAGTGTCAGGAGTACCTCCCCCACCATTACTGGTCTGCAGAATGGATAAGACCATGGTCTTTAAACCTGCTCCATTTAACCCATCACAAAAGGTACATATTCCTACAAGACTGACAGGTCTCATAAGGTTTATAAGTTTGGTGATAGTAAGAGTGAGAGTTTCCCTATACCTATATAAAAAAGGTTAATAAGTTTGACTTGGTGTTTTTTGTTTTGGTGTCTCAAATTAGATATGCAGGTGGCAGATGGTGATTATGTCAAAACATTTAAAAGATGTATGACTTTTGTCAAAGCCACACCCTCATCACCTGTTTTAATGCAAAGATTATCAAAGGTTTGATGAAAGGATCTTTTTAATGTACCTGGCAACAGCAGAGTTACTACTAAGATTGTCCATGGTAATATTAGACTGACATTTCCCCTTCATAATGTAAAAGCCTTTATCCACAGAGGGAGATAATGTTCTTCCACAATAATGGCATTTTAAGAAAGCATTTAATGGAGAGTTCATGTACAACCTTACCATTTGTATTACTTTTCAAAGAGAAGGATGATACCAAGAAATTTAAAGAATGTATGCCATAGTGACATCACAAAAGATCACACACTGTCATGTCTTTCAGAGCAGAAGGAAGAGTACACTTTACAAAATGTTCAGGTTTAGTGTGTAACCATGTTTGTATATCTCTTGATATGTCAATTTCAGGTGGCCTGGTACAGGATATTTGCTAGACCATTTGTAGGCAGCAATGTCAAAGTTCGTCTCAATGACTACAACCTACCAGGAACAGGAGATGAGGTGAGTATAATTAACTTACTGAAAGTAATTTAATCTTTGCTTAATGAACTTTTTGTTTCCAGCATTCTTTCAAGAGTAATATCTTTATAATTCATACCCAGACAAGGTATTAATATTCCAATTTTTTATTTTTTTTTCTGTCAGGTACCAGCGTATGACTGCGAGTTGACGGTCTCCGGGCTAACTACCAACGATCGTTACGTGTTTGCTGTCGCAGCTTACACTGCTACTGGTGAACTGATAGGTGGCGCTGTAGGAGATACCAGTAAACCTATCCTAGCTTCCCATCCGTTACCTATCCTCATGTCCTGGGCATTTCTTAGTCAGGTAAGAAAGACATTTGTCGGATGGCCTCATTCTTGAATTTAAAGTCATCACAGAAAATGTGACCTGGTCATGCTGTTTGATGGTTTGTCTAATTGTCTTACATGAGCATAAATAAAGTTATCCGTCCAGGCAGTGGGCAAAACAAACTACCAGCATGTTATCAGTAAACTGCTCTCTGTCAATCTTTTTTAGAGAATGTAAATTTTAAAAAAGCCAGTTTTCTTTGTAATGGACAACTTTCAAACTTGTTTCAATACATCTGTTAAGATGGAAACATGTCACATGGGAACTGATAATAATTCTTAAAAGTTTCCAAAATGAATAACAAATTTCAAGAAGAGAAAGTTTGAAAAATTACCGACCAGATATGAGAAATCATTTTGTTAATGTAAAGAACTGTGTGATAAGCTCACTGCACTAGATTTGTGTATTTCCTATTGGATTTTACAGGCAGCTTATCAAGTTGGTTGTTACAGCATCGGTCTTCATGCCAGCACAGTTTTGTGGAATCACTTTGTGGCTGATCTTCCCCCTCCTAAATCTGACATACAGAAGCTGACGGCCAAAGAAGATTACAAGCTGGCCCTGAAACGGTGAGTTTATGAGAGGAAACTTTATTGAAGCATTGAATGAGGGCAGTTTTTAACCTGGTTTTTAGATCATTATTTGTCATTACAGTCACAGGACCAATGCTACCCATTTGAGGATTTTCAGTGGATAATCCAGTTTAGTATTTCAGCTGAAGCAATGAGACCCTCAAAGAACATTTGAAACCTTCTACGAATGTCAGGAATTACCAATGGACAACCTTCTTGTCAAAAGTTAACCCTTTTGAAAATGTAATATGAATTAAAATAAACCTCTCTATGTGGTGGGAATCTCAAAATGTATCATAAAGTTCATAAAGAAGAGTTAGTTCATAAAGAAGAGGTGGTTCATGAAGACAAGAATACTACAAAATGTGTATTTTGTTCCCTTTTTACACCATTACAGTCTCAACCCAGACACTGCTAGCGTTGCCTCTCCTCTCCTCCTAAGGATGTTTCTGAGCAGTATCTTCATCAATGTAGATGTCAGCATTAGAGAGGGCAGTATTTTCTGCAATAAACTTTGCGATGAGGGACCTTACTACAGCGGCCAGGTAAACTTTCGCTGCTATAAAGTCATGAAATGTTTTTTTTTTTTAAATATGACAGTTTGAGCAACCTTGAGGCTATTACCATCACGACTCAGCAAAGTAAAACAGAACCTTTAATAGGAGACTAAGTGTTTTTTTTCATCTTGAACTGTTGAAATCTGTATAAATCAATGGAAAATACAATTAATGGTTAAGATGACTCTAACCTTGTTAGAACTTAAGTTAACTTTATCCTCTTTTTTATTTTTTTTATTTTTTTTTTAATTCAGAGTTATTGATATGACAGCATTTGATGTAAGCAGGCTTCAGGACATACAGAAAAAAGCAGACATTACTGCATAATAAGAATATAACAATTATTGCAATATTATTACATTGCAATGTACCTTCTTGTTGTATTTGTATCTTGCCTTGCATAACCATTTGTTTTGTATCATACTGTCCCATGATCTACCACACTGTATTATACTGTATCCTACCATTGTATACCATTTAATTAGCATGTACTTACTGTACTGTACTGTACTGCATCCCATCATTGTCTGTACTTGCAGTATATGTAGTAACCTCCTTATACTGTGTATCCTGTCCTCTTTTACTGTTTAGATTCAGCGTCTCGGGGAGTGCGAGAGGATGCTAGTTGCCCTGGAGTTAGCTGGATGGTTGAATGAGAGTAACCTGGCTTTACAGGCTGTGGTTCAGTGTTATGGTCTCCTGGCTCCATTGATATACTACAAGATACCATCTGCTCCTGTAGTACAGGTAATCTGTTACAATAGGGTTGTCTGTTTTATCACGTTGCAATTAACTTGTCATCGGATGAAGTTATTTAGTAGGTAATCAGAGCATGCCATAAGAAGCAGTAACAACCTTGCTGCCAAGAATTCCAGACTGAGGAACTATTTGGTTGAGAACAGTTTGTCTATTTTTAACCTGCCCTAAAGGCATCTACTGTAGTATGCAACATCCCATATCAGTTAATCTTCATTTTTAATATCTTGCACATCACTAAGTGTGTTCATTTTTTGTATTTATGTGTTGATAACCTGACATAGGTTTCACAATCAATTTTTAATCCAGAAATTTGTGACTAAATCATGGCATTAGTTTTGTTGTCTCTTCCTTCCTGTCTTCAGATCTTGATTAGATGCTACGCTGTGTTACAGGAGACGCCTGTCAACCTCCGTCAACGCAGACAACAGACAACCACTGACAGCTTACATCACATGTTGGCTTCCATCACATTCTACTTAGCAAAGGTACTGAGAGTCTGGAAGCAGCGTAACCTTAGCAACCATATCAGTGACTCTGGGAAGAAGATGCTAGCCATAGAAAAGGTATTAAAGAGGACTGCACCTATGAAAGACAGGTTGTCTTCTTAAACTTCTGTCATATATGACACATTGAAATGTTATATTTTCAATTTGTTAGCACTCATTGTTAACTAATGCGAAAAGAAAGTACTGACTAGCATTGGGCCATGCCTAATAAAGATGAGAGTGGGTTTGTAAGAGCTTCTCAGTAAATGGCCTTTACAAGTTTGTGAATTGATACAAAATAGCAATGAGGCATAGTTATATGCCAGCTGCTAGTAATAAAAATTACAACTGTTTTAGTTAGCTGGTTGCCTTTGCAGTGCACCTTTTACCAACAAGTATCCTTGAATAGAAACTATATTTTCAGCTCTTGTTGCATATTAACTTTCACAACTGATTTTTAAAAAATGTTGCAAAAATGTGGTATTTGCTTTCAAATCTCACCATGAATGGTTAGCCCAGACCTACGACACTGTGTTTATCAGTTGTGCTTAGCCTGGCTTTAGGTTGCACATATCTATTATGGCTGACATCAGCACCTTCTTGAACTGTTGGGACTGAGAACCAACTAACTTAAAACTTGTATGGACATTGCACAGACCTTTACACTAATAAGTTATTGGTAGAATGCTGTGTGAACGATAATAAACAGTATTAAACACAACCAGCTTCTTCACTTCATTCAGTTATAAACATAGAACGACCATTCTTACTCCACAGGAAGTGGACAAATCCAAGACCGATCCAGAGGTCATCGACGATGTGGATTCTAGTCTGCCGATAGGCCAGGCAGGTCTCCAGGCCAACAGACGTAAACGAACCAAGCGTCTGGGCCAGCAAAATGTGAACTTGGAAGGCACTCAGAATGAAGAACTGAGAGCCCTGGAAGCCCACATCTTGAAACTTTCAAAACTAGGTAAGCGCTACTACGGACCCTGGAAGCATTTAATTAAACAAAAGCCTATGCGGAAGTAATGAATTTATGTTGGGAGTATTGCTGCAACATGAATGAGAGGGTGCCAAGTTACTGACTTTACATGTGGCTGACAGTAACAAGACATGTTTGTTGGTGATTTGGAAAAATGGGTAAACTGGTGTATGGGAAGTTATCCCTTATCCTCTTGTCCTCATTTCCCTTCCTCCAACCCAACCACCATCTTCTCCCTACAATAAAAAAAGAAAAAAGAAGCAAACAAACAGGGAGGTTTATAGTATCTATATCCTGCTTAAAGTATTTTGCTTTTAATTAAGGCTGTCCAGAATATTCTAGATATTGAGGGTGTTCAAATAAAATATCTAAATGTTTCCATATGGAAACATACTCTGAAGTTACTATTTTCAAGAAATTTAAAACCGTTCACCTTCACTTACCCCTTTGATGACCTTAATAATGATATATGCCCCCTTATAGCTGTCAGTACGTCTTTGTTTTACGTACAGATCTCTGATTGTCTTGTTTGTATCGTTAACAGCTCACAACACAGAGGAGCTGACCGGCTCGGAGGATCCCAACATCCTGCACGCATTCATCGCCACACTGCCCAGTAGATACGCGTACAAAGAAGGTAGGTACTACAGTAGGTACTAACACTAACCCTCACATAGACGAGTACTGTACTTGCTACTATAGACATACGTATCCTACCCAGGTTGAATTGAATGGATGAACCAGGGCCTCTCTTTCTCTTCCTGTCAGAGTCTATTGTAGGAGGGTAAACTAGTCATTCCTTGTCAATCTGATTACAGTATTTAAGATTGCTATTTGATTAAATTTCAGCTGTTGTATGAAACAAAGGAAAGAGCAATGAAGTAGTGTTGTTGCTAGAATGGCATGTGGTCTACCGAGAAAAATAATCAGACATAGGTTGGGGTATCAGACTCTTTGAAACATTTCTTCTTCTAGTTTTTTTTTGTAGTAGGATATTCAGAAAAATCAGACGCTTACATGCTGAATGACTGGGACACCAGGTTGTCATAATTTCTTGCCAGAAAGTGAGAAGAAAGGAATTTTAATAGAAATGTGATTTTCTAAATATGTATGAATTTACAGGACATTGTAAAATAATGCACACACATTGTCTCTAGTTGATTGTGAAATTATGTTTCCTTGATAGGGCAGAAGTTATACTTTTCAGAAGTTGTGTGTTGTGTACACTTTAACTCTCTCTATCTCTCCTGTATTCATAGTTGTGAAGTTCCGGAGACGTGCACGATATCTTGAATTCTTTGTTCAGGTCGTTCAGAAGGCCCTCAGTGAAGGACTGGTGGATATTGCTGCTGAATGGTGTGAAGAGACCATCCACTGGTTAATCAGGTAATCTTCTTGAAAACTAGTAGCAGTAGTTGTACTGGTCAATGGGTTCCCCACAGATAAGATTCTCACAAGAGTAAACAAATCTGTCATATTGTGGTAGCTGAAATGGTTTTATGTTCTGTTGTCATGTTTTGAAAAAAAAATACTTCTCATCAAGCTATCATGGAATTTTGTGTAAAAGGAAAGATGTTATTGGCTGAAGTGACATTCAGACCAGTAACAAACCTGTTCCCAGTCAGTTTTAACATTTAATTTTTTTGAAATATTCGATTAGAGGATTCCTTGTAACTGTTTCCTTGATATTGCAGGAGAAATGAACAGCTTTCTGCCATCAAGGCCACAATCAACAAGCAAGCAGGAGGGCTGACCTTGGCCGGCGATGACACCAAGAAATACGCTGCCGCTGTGGTGGAATTTTCAAAGGTAACAAGTTCTATATTACCAAACCCTTTATATCACACCATGTCTTTATTTTGAGGAGGGGTAACTGTAAACAGTTTTCGGTTGCAAAGTGTCAAGTGATAAAGTATTGACTAATGCTGTCAGACCAATTGGTATCGTGGCATTATTTATTTTGCATTTTCTTTTCCATCAAAAGAATTTTTTTTGTTTAATTATCTGCCAACATTGTACTACCTTCGTGGGTCAGTGAGTTTGCTTAAAGAAGGAACATCACAGAGAGGTTTCCAGGGTGCCGGATTATTGTCAGATGGATGTTTAGACTGTTGTAACTTCTATGCAACTTTGGTCTCAACTGTTTCTTTCAATAAAGTGTATAATAGATATTTCACGGTAAATGGGATAGTTTTGTTCCATTCTTACAACTCCTAGTTAAGCTAACGATAGTATATTTGTATTTTTTTTAGTTTTAAGAGAACTTTTTTATACATTTTCAGGCAAGTGTGTCTTTTTCTGTTTCTCAGCAGAATAAACCAGAGCCAACCAAGGCAGCGACCGAAGCCGCCAAGCCCAGTCCCAGGAGAAGGAAGAAGAAACTACAGCTTCTGGTCCATCTCCGTACCAATCTGAACATGAGCGATTCTGCCGTGGCTGCTCAAGAGGCCAAGGAGATGATGGTAAGATGATAAAGTAGTTGTTTTTATGTTCAATAAGTCATTTTCATGAATCTTAACTGTGCATGGACGTGAAGTGATGCATATTCAAGCACTTAACGTTGTTGCATCATTAAGCCAACGGATTAAAGGATTTATAGCGATTAATTCCTTTTTTTATTTTTTTGTGAATGATTTCCTTGATATCTTGTTCAATTTCATGTTATAATTTCATTCAAATATAGCTTTATTTCCATTTTCCGTTTTTTGTATATTTTCATGAATTAGAGGTTATAAACTTCTTAACACTACAAGTTATTAGCATCTTTTATAAATTCTCACCAACATTTTCACTTTTACTCAGGCATAGTTACTGTTTTTTTATTGCCTTTTTTGTTCTAACAATATACTCAGGATTACTTCTCTTGTATATTTCCACAGGCGTTTGAAAAACTGGAAGTCTTCTTCGGAGAATTTTACCGAACCCAGCGACGCAAGCAAAGACTGAGGAAGATTTGCTCGGATGAAATGCCATGGAGATCACATGTATGCTACAATCATTTAAATTGCGATTGGAGAAGAAAAAAAACTTATATATGTGCCACAAAAGAGACTCCTTTGCTACTTCATACAGTATTAATACCAAGCCAAACTAAACTTTAAGCAATGACAGCTTGCTAACACTTCAGAGCAATAGAGAACATTGTTTAAATGGAATTCAAGCTCTAACAAGACTCTCGGTAAAATGCTGATATTTTCCATTAATTACGATATCTGCCATATGATCGTCACCAATCTTTAGTTAGTCAGTTATATTAATTGTTATATTAATACATGCATTATTTCTACTTTCAACACCTTACTTTACTATCTGCAAACATTCCGTCAATCTATTAATTTTATATTTTGGGGGGATATCTTTGCAGATGAACGTCCTCCAGGGTCTGTGCCACTTTGCACAATTTTTGGGCAAGATTGAGAAACGAAACAAGCTGCTGGGACCTACGGCAGGAGATATATACAGGTGAGAAATTTACTATATACTTCTTTGGTAAACGTTTAGAAAGGTCTACCCATGATGGTGCTGTACCCGCATTTAATTTCTTCATTGACTTTACTCAATGTCCTTTTACAGCATTGTAGAAGTATTTGTCAGTTACCAGCTACTAATTGCTGGATAACTGACATGTTGACCATTCATGATAACATTGCTTTTCTGTATTATGACCATGAGCAATTTGTAAAGAATGAGTTGTCAAAGAGTTGGGAAGAGATTCCAAATTGTTTTACAAATGATGGCAGATGAGATATTCTTCAATTGAACCTCGAAGGCATATCATGGTTTGTATTTGCTACAGCATCCGACTTTTTCCACCACTGAAACTTCAATTCATTTACTTCAACATACATGTTAGAGAGCGTGGTGGCCAATTGGCTAAGGTGTCGGACTCGTGATCCAAGGATTGCTGGTTCGATTCCTGCCTAGTTTATTACATTGTGTCCTTGGGCAAGATGCTTTATCTCACTTGCCTCTCTCCACCCAGGGGTTAAATGGGTACCTTTGAGGTAACTTGTCATTGGGCACAGTATATAACTGCTGCAGACTGGAGGGATTGTCTCTGGGACAGGTTATCATTGACCAGGGGTAATATAACGTCTGTAATATTATTAAATATATGTGTGGACCAGCTAACCTCATTTGGTGTCGCATCAACTAACTTGTCCCCAATACTATATACATACCCTTGAAACTATACCCTGAGGAAGAATGCTTTGGTGGTTTAATATCCCACATCTGTTTTTAATCTCACTTAGATCTTCTTACCTGGACAACGACTGGTTCACCTTCGACACTGTGGGTACTCTGTTAGTAGGGTGGGATGGCTGGCCATCTAGGTCCCCAACCCGGCACGGAGATAACGGACACGTCCAGAACGATCCAATCATAGCTCAGTTACAGCAGCTGGATGCAGATGACGTCGGTAAGGCTGTCACCACGGCGATAGAGGTGGCTGCTCTGGCCACAGTTGGTAAGTTGGCTTGGAATGGAGGATGTGACCATATGACTAATGTACTTAAAGTCTTTAAATTGCTAACAGGAAACAATATATTCTCTTGGATTTAGCTGCTTCACAGAGGATTCAGGGTGCCATCTTGCATTGAAAGCTGCATGATGTCTTTGAAATCTGAACATTGACTAGTTTTGCAAATGGAAAGTAAGTCATGGCAGTTTTCCATGGACACCTTAACCTTACAGTTAATTCCATAATATGGCACTGTGTCATACAGTAGAGCTGCAGATGGGTTTGAAGCAGTGTTGGACTGCTATGACCCAACTCTGTGAGACCATAAAACTGGCCGGCCTTTGGTTCATCATGTGTACAAACATTTCTGTTCAAGATGGTCTTGTTTTCTATTGACAGGCGAGCCAGTTGTACGTGTCCCCCCGCCACCAGACGACAAGGTTTCAGATACATTACAGACCTACCATTCCAGTGAAAGTGATAAAGATGCCAAAGGAGGAGGTCCACAGATGCAACCTCCTCACGATATCAGCGGTCTGTCCTCTCAGGCTACCCTGGAGAGTCTCTCTAAGAGCTTCAGCTATCTGAAAAAAGCTGTGGTAATTCAACTTTCATTTCTTGTCCCAATAAGCTCAGCATATCTGTCCTTAAAGTGTCTAAATAGTGGTTGTTATTTGAATAGCTTGCAAGTTTACCAGAAGAGAGAAAGAGAAGAGATATATGTGATCATTTGTGGCTTCCATAGGCACCTGGTTGCATTTCATTTACAAAATTTCTATTTTGTCCCTTGAGTAGTTGCATTGTTCCAAAGGGACACCCATGAAGTAAATCTTGCAGAGGGGTGCAATTATCCATACCTGTCATTGTCAGTAACAACTTGAGCCCCAACTCTTATAGTCTTAAGTACGCTAAACCAGGTATATCCATCTGTCATATGAAAGTTTTGTAAGCCTAGGCTTAGAGTTTGTATATATATTGAAAAATGTCAGTATTTCTTTTCATCTGTTGTGACATATAACCCAAACATATAACCCAACAGGCACATTTGATTGACAGAATGATTTTACATTGCAGTCAATAAAGTCAACATGTGAAGGCTTAGCCTAGGTCCTCCATTCTTCACACTATCTAGTGTGCCTATAGGTCTAGCTCAATTAGTTTAATATGAAACTGGTAGCCTGGCTGAAGTTGCCATATTCATCAAGCAATAGGAGTTTTCCCCAGGCTGAGTGAAATGCTTGATGTATGTGATTGGTAAAGGAACAGTTAGGTATCTGAGTGGTATATGATAACTCTGGTGAAAAGTGCACTGGAATATTTTAGAAATGAAATGCAACCTGCAGCTTCAATGCCATCTTGGGTAAACATCTCTCGGTATTATCCTATCAATATAAAAGTTGAACATATGAGGCTATGGCAACTGGGTTTTGAAGTATGTCTGTATCGAATCTTGATTTGTTTATTTTCATGATGTTAGAAATTTCTGCAAACGTGCACACAAAATAAAAAGATAAAATGGATTTTGTCTAATAAAGAAACATAACGAGAGAAACCAAGTTGAAATACTAGTTAATTAAAATTTAATGGTAAGGATGGTAAGGATATTAAAACTATATTAAACTTGAAAACACCGACTTTCTTTTGGATCAAGAGAAGTTAGATTCTAGTACCGACATGTTGTACCAACTATGTACTACTATTAGTCAGTATCACCATCAACCTATTCCAAAATATCGACCATATTTAATATTTGTAGCTAATTAGCTCTCGTTAATTTATATTACATGTTAACCCGTTCTTTCGTGGCTAGGTCTTGGCTCACCGAGGAGGGCATTGGAACCTTCTTCAGAATGCCTGCAGAGCCATGTGGAATTGTGCTCACACTGCACTGTTACACTGTTTCTCAGAGGGGTTCAGCAACACCCTGGTCTCTGTCGATGCCCTCCGGGGTATCGTCTGGAAGCCATTTTACCTGGCTGTGGATTGTCTCTTGGATATGATGATAAGATTGCAGACTGATAAAGAAAAGGACAAGGTTGGTGTCGTCCAGTAGAGATCATTTTGTAAAGTGTTTGAGTATATGTCTCTAGAGTTTTATAAAGTGATTGAGTATATGTCACTAGATTTGTATAAATGTTTGAGTATATGTCAACTAGAGTTGGTAATAAGTCACTCTATTGCACGGTCGAGTCAAGTCACTAATCATGATTTTCCTGGATAGAGTCCCTGTATATTACCTCTATGGGGAGAAACAACCATTAACTTCTTCCAGTCACTTTAGTCTTTGAAATTTAGTGATCCAAGTCTTGACCCTTTACAGCACAGTTATGTGACACATCTGTTATGTCGCCTAGTATTATTATATGTGGTTGGCAAGATTTCATGATAAATGATTAAATATTTTAATATCCCTATTTTTCAATAAATTCAATATTCATATGATATGAGTTGTTACACAGTCTGCAATATGGTTTTTGAATGGTATCCTCCACCCTCCCCCCCCCCTTTCTTGAAAAGAATGATTATCGAGGGTAAAGCTGTCAACCAAGGCTTCAATAACTTAGTATAGTGTAGGACTCTTATTTCTGTGGTCTCTGGTGGAATTATTTCTTTGCTCTTTCAAATTTCATATTTTAAACAACGTTTCTACACGCAGACAAAGAAAGGCCTCTCGAAAGAAGGTGGTCCACGCCAGGCTTGGGTTGGCGACGTCTCCAATGAGAAAGGTGGCGCTAGTCTCAAATTTGAGCCGCTGTGTGATGATGTGAGCTTCATCGATTCTCGTTGGTCACGTCGGCTTGTGGTGCGCGTCATGGAAATGTTGTATTATGAACAGCAGTGGGAACGACTGGCAGATGTAGCTATGAAATTCAACATGTTGACAAAGTGAGTGAACCATCAAATAAACAAGCTAGGAACAATATGTGTAATGAACATTAGGAAAACATTAAAAGCAATACTTTTCATCCATTTCTACCATAATTAAACTAAGTTCCTGCTGTAATGCAAGTACATGACCGCAAAATTTGTTGTTAGTTTGTTGCATTAACGTTAAAACACTCTTTAACACTGCAAACCAAAGTATCAACACTAAGAATTCAACACTCTTGTAGTAGATGTACCTAGGCATGGCCTAATTTGCATATAAATCTCTGGGCTGATGATGTAATTGTCACAAAGTGTTTAATTGCAAGCTGATTTCAGAAGTTTGTGCTGTAGGAATATCTTGCTGTGTAAAGATGCACTAGTGTGGTACTTTTTCATCGAATGGCCAGTGGGAATGGGGGGGGGGGGTTTGTATAGGGCCCGTCAGGAAACCAAATTTTAAAGGAACTCAAAAAGACATTCAGAAATAATTAGCAGCAAGATACAAATTTGAAATGGCTGTAGGTGTGCTGTTAAAATCAGCTGCCAAGAAAGATGTTCCCTTTCGAAACTTTCCTGTCTATCATGGATGTTTTTAAGTTAATATTCATAGTATGAATTTGGATAATCTTAAGTTGCTGAGAACCATAAACCTGACACCTTTCCTAATGATATTTTTCCCCTTTTCTCTTCCCCCTCCCTTTACCCCCCACTTCAACCCCCATCTGTCCCCCCTTTCAGCGAGAGATATTCAGAGCATCTAAGTCCAGTCTTAGTTCAAGCCCAGAGGAAACTGGTCTCAAGGATACATGCCTACGGTGGCCCACCCCCACAGCAACCTCACTTCCGCATCTCGGCGAGAGCCAACGGTGGAGAGTCCATCACTGCGGAGAATTACATGTTCAAGCAGCTGAGAGTGGAAGTGAACACTGCCATGTTACCCCCTATAGAGACTGGAGGAAGAATTGATCCAGAGGGGCATAATGTATATGAAGGTAAGAAACATTTCATTTAACTTTGTCAATGCCAATTTATCCACTCCATTCATGTATTCACCTCATTCTCACATTCACCCTCATCCACCCCATCCATGTTGTATGCTTCATTCAATCCATCCACTACTACTACTAAGGAATTCATATCATCTCTTAATTCATATATATCATGTTACTCCTTCCGTGTTCACTTTATTTACCTCATTTCACTTCATTCACTTATAAAATACTCCATGCACTTTGTTCACTTCTTCCACTCCATTTGTGTTGTTCACTTCATATGTACTTTGTGCACTTCATTCTTTCATCTTCTCAATCAATGTCATTCACTTTATTTACCTCATTATTCACTTAATTACTTCATCCACTTTATTCATTTGTACTCCATCCATGTCGATCACTTACTGACTTTTTTTCACTTCATCCACTTGAATTTCATACATATATTTGAATATAATGTTGTTTCAAGTAAATTTGTAATGTAAGTAATATAATGTATGCATGTATATTGTTGTTATGCATTATAATGGGAAAGTAAAATAGAATAAACATTGTCTAATTCTGTTGAACATCCTATTTCATGGATGATAATAAATCATTCTTTGCATGAAATGTTGTTATCAAAGCATAATTATACTTGAATCCCAATTGTTCTTCAACTTCCTTGTTGTCTTTTTGCTTGTGGTTTTAGGTGCCTCAGATGCATTCAAGTTGGTATCTGTGCCTTTAAATATCAAAGGCAGTCTCTCATCCTTCAGGGAAGTACTGGACCAATCCAGCTACACCTCAAGAGCCCTACAACACAGCAGGAAACTGTTGATCTTGTACCTGGCCTCTCAGCAAAATGGTAAAGATGCAAATTTATCCTCTCTCCACTCCTTCTGAATCTTTGGCTAAACTCTGCCCCAGCTCAACTTGACTTTCATGAACCAGTTTTTAATTTTGTGAAGATCCACAGTCTTACCACTGATCCCTGCACACAATTTTGCACATAACTCCGGTCGAGTTAAGTCAAGTTGCATTCAGTCGTGTAGAGGGTGGCCAGCTTATGACAAAACCGTAAGCTAAAAGGATCATGCCACTTCTTTTGTATAAAGTAATATATATGTAGGTGGTAGTAGTAGTCATTTTTAATGCTTTATTCATAATGCCTGTAGCCAGCTTCATGAGTCTAACCGTGTAAAGGCATGTTCTGTCTCACATCAGATGCTTGTGTCTTTTTGCTTATGGTTAACAGCTGCTTGTGGCAGTCTCATTAGTTTCCATATATTCATTGAACCAAGTGGTCTCTTAAATACAATTCAATATTGTCCTATTGCTTATTTTGTTTACAGCATCTACATCAACTGTTAGCTTTCAAAGCACTCACAGTCACGTAGGCTTCTCTGAGACGGACGACAACCCCCAGATGCCAACCCCACCAGACCTGACCAAGGCAGAATTTAGAACCATTCAAGAAATACAGACACCTGCGTTACCAAAATCACAGCTAGGAGTAGTCCTTTCATCTTATGACAAAACAATTGGTAAAGTTTGATTCATCAATTTTTGTACAGATGTTCAAGATAATTCGTCTCATGCCTTCAAATTAAAAATAAAGGAAAGGAATAGTTAACCAAAATTTGTGACAGTCACGATACAAACTAATATTGGCCTGTACTGGCACAAGCGACAAAAATACAGCTTGTTTACTTAATGCAGTGCTTTAGTGCTGCAAGTTCAAGCACTGCAAGCATACATTAACCTTGAAATCTAAGCTATTCATTAACCTAATCTAATGAGTGAGAAGAAAAATATTGACAAATGTACTAGGATGCTGAACAAGAGCTTGAGTTTTTCCTCTGTCTGCAGTTCATGAGTTCTTTATAAATAAAGATCTTCAAAGTTTAAAGCAGTATTGTTTCGTACCATTGCAGCTAAAAGTGCTTTTCATCTAAACTAATTAAAAAAAAAATGGCTTGTTTTGTTCACAGATTTATAGATGCTAAAATCTTCCATCGGTAGGGTTTAACCTTCTCAGGATTTATAACTCTAGTTTTCATTTTTGCGATGAAGTTTCGGTGGGCTAAAGTAACAGTATTCTTTGGTGCCAAAACATTTACGCACCATCAATTAGGGTGACGACAGACCATTAAAGAGTACTCAAGGAGGCATAGATGCTATAAGGGTGATATGAAATGGGTATAAAACTTTATTGAAAAATTGAAAAAATTAAAAAGTTATTGATCAGATTGGTTGATGGTACCTAGCCACTTAAGCATGTTGCATTTAGATCTATAGAATTTGGAAGCTATTCTTATTACCAATGTATTAGGCAGTTAAACTGGGTGGCTTAATAGTGCTAATGTGCTAATGCACCTTGACACCTTATGGTACCTAATGGTACAACTCCCCTTTTATGTCATTAAAGGTTTATATTACATTGTTATACTTGTCTTTTGTGTTACAGAAATTCTGTTAGGTCGTAAGCAGAACAGTCTGGCTGCTCAAGCTATGCATGAACTGGGCAACATACATTATCATTCTGGCAACATCAGGTGAGTTTGAAATAAAACTGATTCTGTGAGCTTCATTCTATACTGGCTGCATCTTCTTCAACTCACTGGTTACTTGCAGAAACATGTATAGTGTGCATTTACAGGTTTTACTCTCTTTGTGTTTTCTTGCTTTGGTAGGGTGGCCTTCAGATGGTGGTCAGAGGCCCTAGACCTCATCATGAGCACAGAGGACGCCCTTCATACCTGGAGGGAGCTAGTCAAGGGGAAGAAACAAAATGACATCAGTACATTCTTCATGAAGAAATGTGGAATATGGGGATGCATTCTGGGAGCTGTCCTTGCTACAAAGATTGCACAGTAAGTCAACAAATGTAATGGCATTCAAACCAATGACATTTAGCATCTGGGAAGTTGTGGATCCAGTCCATGGTCAGACAAAGTGAAGTAGAGGTTTCATCAGGCAGCCACCGAAAGGTTTGCTTCTGAAATGTGTTCCAAATTTTAACGATAACTCTCAAGTGAGCGATACCTGATATTTTCTTGGGGTATTGTCAAGCATCAACTACATGTTATACACCATTCATCCTGGTTTTCACTTTGGCCACTTTTGTCTTTCTCTTTTGACAGGTATGTGTTGACCTCTGACCTTGGTCTGAGACTAGACAGCTGTTTCCTTGCTGCTTACCTCTTCAAGGCCCTCTTTCGGACCACCCTTCCCCACCCTACTGCCGACAGAGACTATGCGCTCTATGACATAGGGGAAGGTTGCGAGGTACAATACCTGGTTCCGGGGATGGACCTCCTGTCCGATAAGTTCAGATGTGATGGAAGAACCCTGGTAGCAGCTCTTCGATGGGTTACAGAGGAACTGTCTAGAGGAAGACATAATCTCATGGTAAATTCTTTTCAGTTTGCCTCCCTCTCTCCTCCTATACCCTCCTTACCCATTCCGTCTTCTTCAGATAAAAAATAACAGATAAAATTCTCTCCATTTGATCGCCAATAAAACCAAAGTCAATTTTTTTTCTTCAGTTTTACACGCAGGTGTGATTCAAAAAGAAAAAACAGGAGGGAAGTGTTGGAAAGTTATTTCCTCAACAATAAACCCGAAACAAAGATCCTAATAGAGACATTTGTGTTATTTTATTTGATTTATTTTACAATTATTACTATTATTATGAGATGAACAGTTTGTTTAATACCAACTTCATCTTTCTTCAACATTATTAAGCAAATAGATTATGAGTTATAATTCTCATCATAAGATATTTTAATTTTTTTCTTTTGTATTAATCAGGTGCTGCCATTGTTAACCCTGTATCAGTACCTTACTACATACGTCTGTCGAGATTTACAGAGAGCGGTAGATGGCCGAATACTCAAGGTAAAAATCGCCTTTGCAGAATTTATTAAAAAGACACAATCGTGGTAAGATATTGTAACTGATAACAAGTGATCATTGTGTAGGTACGAGCAAGTCGTCTTTCACAACCACTTTAGAAGCAGTACTTATATCTCTGTTTTTGACAAGGTGCATGAGTTGTTTAGTTATATTAGTTTCATCTATTTCTATATTGTCATATCTTTTGATCTATATTTAATGGATTTTTGCAGGTTCGGATATTGACGGACCTGGGTCTGTACAGTGAAGCATTCACGGTTTTGTCCAGGTTACTGCATGGAGAGAGACTTCCACAGACTGCTGATAACAACTTCAGACAAGTGGAGTCCAAAATGGTGAGTGTTTGATGTCATTAAGTTTCGGTGGAGAAGAAATTGGGGTTATAAAGTGTCTTGCTTTTGTGTAAAGATGGGAATAGAATCATCCATAAAAAACTCTTGTGTAATTAAAGAACCTGTAAGTGATGGAGAGGAAAGAATCTACAATGAATACTGAACAAGAAAATGATATCATTTTGTAATTAGAGTATGTAGTGAAGATAATCTCCAAAGGACATTGAACCTTTTGTTTTAAAGTGTAACATTACAAACACATCCGACAACATCAGTTCTAGTAATATGATGCCAGCAAGTAATGTGAGAATATCATACTGATGAGTACCAAGAAAGAAAGATGAAAGCCTGTTTATTATTTTCTTGGCATAAGTGATCTCTCTGGAAAGTATTGGTCAACTTGAATCAACCATTCATGGATACCAGCAACATTGAAACCAGGGCTGTAATGAACCAATGGCAATGATAGCAAATTGTAATTGGTGCCACTAAAGATAACCCTTTACCAACCCCAGTGAATGCTGCGACCCTTGAGTTATTCAAGGTGTTGTTGCGGCCCTCATTTATCATTTTGTTCATTTTACCTCAATATCAAACCATAGTGTCCCTGTGTTTAGTCATTTCTGTACATGCTTCTCTCACTTTCTGAACAATGACTCTGTACACTTTTGAATTTGCCAAATTGGAGTCATTGTGACAACTGGAATAGTGCCCGGTGCATGAGCTGAAAAACATGGTGTGGTGCTGTGCCATATTAATGGACTTCAAGACAAGTTTCTAAGCTGCCTTAAACATTTGCCTTGCCCATTTCTATTATTACTTTGAGCCCTGATTTCAATTGTTGGTTTCAAATAGTGGTTTGGAATGTTTTCCTACCATGGTAATCCTGTCAGATATTTTTCATACCAAATCCCATATTTTCCTGAAGGTGAGAAACAACACTGATACTAGTTCACCTCTTGTCTCATGTTTTCCCCTCAACAGCCTACTCAGAAATTCAACACCAGCAAGCCACTATTGGAACCCATCAACTTAAAGGTAAGTACAAAGTAAATAGAACCTTCTGACAGTGGACATCACCAGTGAATCTGGCAAGCAGTGGACTAGCCTTATTTTCAATATTGTTAAAAAATCAAACAAAAGCTTAATAAAATAATGACTATGCTGTATTTGATTTACTCAAATTTTCCTTTAATTATCTTCTGTGCTGATTTCTAATTTTTTTTGAATGAGACTTGGGTGTGATCCTGTGGTACTGTGGCTACTGATCCCCCCCCCCCCCCCCACCCCCCACAAAAAAAAGTGATATTTGTATCACTCTGGAGATACTGAGCTCTGTTGTCCTTCTTTCCAACAAAGAGCTTTCTTCAGTTTAAGCTAGTTGTGGAATAATGAAACAAGTTCATAATAGATGTCCTGTATCCACAAAGTATTGAACTTTTTGTACATGAAGCATTTTCAAGACTATTTGTGTGACTCTTCCCATATTAAAGTGTGTTTATCAATGTGCTTCTCTAAATTGATTAAAAACTTGAATTCCTAATTTGGTTGACCATTGAACCAGATTTCAAGAGTCTCAAGTCTCAGTGGGGATATTGAATTGAACCAGGTGTTCTCTGTCCAGTACGTTGGTTAAAATCAATCACTCTTGTCCAACAGTGTTCAGCTATGAGTGGTTTCAAGGAGGATACTTGTCTCTGTAGTTCAATTCTATACATATGATGGCTAGATAGTCTTATCATTACATGATAGGCATATCAGGGCAGATTGCTAAAGTCTCAAGCAAAGCAACTAGGCATACACTAGAAAAGAAATAGAGATTGAAGTCAAATTCTGCTAAACACAGGAAGAGAACCTGATATGGTAACTGATGATATGTGATATGATATAGTGGAGGGGGGGGGGGGTGGTTGGTTCTACATACCAGAAGGGTATGGAAGTAATGTTTCATTTTCATTGCCTGAACTAGATTTTGCAACTGTGAGGGTGACTGGTGCAAGAGTAGTGTGAATTGTACCACAAGAGAATGGTTACCCATAGCATCAATTCCCTGCATAATAATCTATGTTAGTGCTTACCAGAAGTAAACTGTATGTCTGTTGAATTTTTCATTCTGTAGTTAAAGGAAAGATGGAAAACTGACTGATTATTGGAAAATAATGCCTAAAATATCTATCACTCATAATTGTACAATTTTTATACCGCCATAGCTTTTCACTAAGTTGAAATATATTATTTATACTCTTAGATGTTGGAATACCTTTTGGATAAAAGACTATCCCCATCTTTAGGAACCCTTTATGGACCTCATCTAACCTGCCATCTGTCTCTGGTCCAGGCTCACTTGATGGTCTCATTGTCAGAGACCATCCATGCCTTACCTGACCAGGAGGATGTTAATTTGTGAGTATTTATACCAGCATATGCTATTGACCAGTTCATCCCTTCCACCACCTCTACCTCATCACCATTGATTTCTTATAGTCTACCTTACAAATGTTAACCCAGCTGAATCAGTACATCATTACCAAATATTCAGGTCTATAATTCAACTATTTTGTAAGATTCAGGTTCAGGAGTTGCTTAGCATTACGTGATAAGGTTTTGTTTATTTCTGTTATTAATGTATGATAATGATTATATAATTATACTGTTGTTTCAAAATAAGTAAAATCAAAAGAGACTGCAAAAAGCAGTATATGTACTTTATCTATAATACAAGTACAATATCAGTGCAGTATATGCCAAATCAAAAAACTCATGAGAGCTTTTTTTTTATGAAAAGCATTTTCTTTCACAGCAATGATTGAAACCTGATCAGTTATGACAAAGCAACAGTAAAGAAATTGCTGGTGCCATCGTAATTCTCGTTTGGTAAAAAAAAAAACACCAGTGTTGAAATTTTGTGAGGCTCACTTGCTTTAGCTGCTAAATATTCAGTTGCCTGAAATTTCTTTTTGTTTTCCTTGTTGAATTTAGCACTCCACAAGCACCTCAGAGGAAGCCCCCTAGCCCCACATCAGTGAGCACACACAGTAGAGCTCCGACCTCTATCGTATCCAAGAAGGACAAGCAGACGGCACCCAGAGTAACTCTTAGAGATTGCGTCGGTGAGTAATCATGCCGCAAGGGAAGGGTCTGAACATTAGAAAAGTCTGTAACATTACAACATTAGAAACATTGTAAACTAGTCTGAAACTGTATCTGGTATTGCAAATCAAAATGCTGTGCAAAATAAACCAAATTTTTACACAAATCTAAAAATGTGGAGAGATTCCTGCTTGACCCCTGAAAACAATTGGAAATTGATTCTTTTATAAAGTAGGGCTTGATATTTGTGACAGCTTTGGAGTCCCCATGAAACTGGTGCATTCTTTCTTTGTCTACTAACGATGGCAATGTTGTATGAAAAATATCAATAGCAAAAGAAAAGTGTTTTGAGCACAACATCAAACTGCCTGTGAGGCATAATGATACTTCTTGAATTATGGGAGTGTATTTCTAACTGGTTTTCTATTTTACTGTATCAAATTTATTTGGATTCTTTCTTAAAAACTCAACTCGTATCGTAGATTGAAGCTTCATTTTTAGTTGAATTTGTCCACATTCTGTACCTTTCATACTTGACAGTTAGAGGAAATATCAGATCCCTTGAAACAAAATTCTTTTATTTTAGTGCACAGTAGTCAGAACAAGAATGTTGCAATTAGTGATAAATAAACTTCAGATGTTTGCAGATGAGTCCTTTCTCATTATATTTCATTTGTGGTGCACAAACTTTCTGTATTTAATTTGACAAACAGTAGTAGCAGCCAAGTAGTAGAGCTGTTAGTTCAAGTGAGTTGTATTTGAATAATTTGTAAATATGAAATGTCTTGGTCAGATAATGACAGAAATGTTACAACCCAACATGAAATTCTGCTTTAAGGGCTTTCTTCGTGTCTCTGTTTCCCACAAAGCATCCGATGATGAAGCATCACAAGAGAGCGTGGCCCTGACGGAGGATACCACCAAGAAGTTTACCGGAGGAAAGAAACCTCTGACCCTTGAAAGAATCAAGGTCAGGCTCCGACACATCAATGTCATGTTATTACAAAGAAAGGAATACATCAGGAATACCAAATAGCTGATGGTGTCAGATGTGTTAAAATTATATTTCAGAGAGATTCATGTTATTTCTCTGTTTAACTAACAGAGCAGTACAATTTATTGAAAGTAACCAGGAGATCCAGTCCGTAATGGTATATTTAACTATTGTAGTCTAAGGGGCAAAACAAATCAAACTGCAAGATTTTACACCACAATTATAGATCTATCTATGACAATCCAGGGTTACGTGTTAAATCCCATCTGAATTTGTACATTTGTTTATGATAGAGCAGGGGCTATGTGGATCAAGTGGAACATCCAATCTGCTTTCCCAGTTGTTTTTCATTTCACATATGAATTATATGAATATATATATATGATTATATGATTATGATTATATGATTATGAATATATATATAATTATATGAATATATATATGAATTATATGAATATGAATTGCCCTGCAGTTCTGCATAATAGGGTGCTGTGTGGCACAGTTGGAGGATATGGTATACAATTGCACACTCATTACACCTAGATGATGGCAGACACAACAAGTCTTTTCAATTCCAAAGTATTATCAGTAATCTATTACAGTGTATTTGCTGTATGACACAATGTGAATATTCAGTTGTGCTATTGTATGATAATGAATGTTACAGTCCGGCATGGGTTATGCCATGATTCATTGGTAGAACATTACCTGCAATGCAGACATATGGTAAAGCTTCTACTATATGTTTAATCAGTATTGAATGTTCTCATGATTTGTTTTTTCCTATTTTAAGGGAGTGCTTCTAAAGTCTGCTGAAGACATGCTAAAGCTAATGGTGGAGGTCTTACAAGGCCAATGTAAGTCCAAGTTTAACATCCTCTCTCTAAATGCTTGTAAATGGAAGGTCAAAATTTGAGAAACTTATTTTGCTTTGGTTGTGCAATTTTATTGTAGACAAGTTTGTCAGTCACAGGCATAAAGAAAGTGCACACAGTTTTACAAGATTCTGCTGAAAATTTGAATTTGAGCCAGCTGCATTATTCTCTGCAAACACCAAATTTTTCTTATCAGTTATAATATTTGATGCCTTTTTAGTTGCATCCACTCGTCTACATTGCCTCAACCTCTAGGTATTGACATAGGAATGAAAATTCTGTTCCCTACCTGAAAGTTTGTGAATATGCTTGAAAGAAAACTTTCGGAAGGCAGTTTATTGGAGGGAAGCTGTTTGACACTGGTATTTATTACTGCCATTTGCATATCGATACTATATTTACTTTTCCAGAATATAACTCTGTAATCATGATCTTTTTATCTGTCAAAGTGACTGGACTCTCAAGTCTAAGCCACTGTACATTAGGGTCAGATGTTCAGAAGTGACATATAAAGTTAATAGAAAATTGTGAGAACATGTTGATATCTCAAATAACAGTATTATTACAGTGCTCTGGTAATTTAACAGGGACCAAGAAGTGTTGGGTACCATCATTTGGTGCCTTGCAGCTGGTATAAAGCTTAACATTTGCTTTCCTTTCATAGAGTAAGAACAATTTAAAAAAAAAGAATCAAACCTACAAATGCAAGCTGAATCTATTTGTTGAGATGAAACGTGAAAAAAATGACTTTTCTCTTTTCTTTTTTTTCATTAGCATTTGGAAACATTTCTGCTGCAGAGCTAGAGCTGATCACTCTGGCCAAGCTGGAGATGTCCGCTATATTTCAACAGCGCCACCTATCGGTATCGGCTGCAGAAATTGTTGTCAGTGCTATGAAGTCACTTCAAGAGAGTGACCTGTTTAAAGAGGCCACCAGACTTGACATAGGGAAAAGGTACTTTGTTTACAAATACTTTCTTTCTTTTCAAGCCTTTCTAGTTTCTGTTGCAACCGCATTGATCTTACTTTGATGAGAAAGTTGAATTTAAGTATATCCTATATCAGATTATGCCCACCGTGGCTTGCCAGTTTCTTTCAATTTGATGCCCATCGGGGCTTGCCAGTTTATTTGAATTTGATGCCCACCAGGGCTTGCCAGTTTATTTGAATTTGATGCCCATCAGGGCTTGCCGCAATTTATTTGAGGTTGATTTAATGACAGGTACTTGTGACAATTGATAGAACAGGTGAAGGTTTTGACCAGAATGCACTTTAGACAGTGACATCAGGAAAGCAGTTCATGTGAACTGTCCAGCCATTTGTCATTGTTTGTTGTTATTAATCGAACCTTTCTGTCATTGTCAGTTAGACTTCCACATGCTCCCATACAATAGAAGAAAAACAAATGAAGCCAAATATATTAGAAGACCAGATAAGACAAAGACTTGGCTTTGATTGGCTTTAATTAGCTTCAATTGGCTTTAGTAAATGAGAGTTGATGAGTTTCCATGAATAATTTGAATAATGCTTTCTCTTGTCTTTCTTCATCCTCTCCAGACCATCTTCAATGAGAGGAAGTAGACAGAAGTCCTTCTCAGAGGCAGAGCTGCAGATGACGACCGATGACAGCCCCAGTCAATTCCAGTATCAAAACTCACAGAGCCGGTCTAGATTAGATGGAAGACTCTGGCTGAGCTGTAGGCTGACACTAGTCAAGAGCCTAATGGGACAAGTGCGAGGGATGGGCACACTGGGTAAGAAAACTCCTAAAGACTAGAAAGTGGGACTGTACTATCATACTGAAGAGATAGATGGACCCTCAGAATCTTAAATGGTACAGGTTTCTCTGTCTTTATTGCATGCAATTCATTTTAATCCCCTGTGCTGAAGTTTTTTAAACGAAAGCAACAGTATCTCAAATTGGGTCATAATCTGCTTCACACACACGGACAACATGGAATGGCAGTGTTGTGACAAGCATTGGTATCTCAGATTGGTTATAATCTGTTACACACACGAACAACAATGAAATGGGTTTTATTCTATGGTGCTTGAGTCACTTTGTCAAAGCCCATTGAGCTACAACATCATCTCAGACGGACGTTAAATGATATTACAATATGATACTGCTTGACCGACAGGTGGAAGTATGCAGCGGAGTTCAATTCCTGACTGTCGTCAGATGTGCATGGAAGCCTTAACAGAAGCAGAGGCCTGTGGAGATGCAGAAATGCAGGCGGAGTTGTTCATGCAGGGAGCCTTATTAGATTTACAAGATGGAAGAGATGTGAAGGATATTAAGGAAACTCTCCAGGTTTGTGTCTCCATTTCTCCGATGATTTTCCCTCTTTAAAAACCACACTCAAAACTGGAGTGATTGTGTCAGATTTGAGCATCAATTAGCAATATTCCATATTCTCAGAGTATGTTTTATTGTGTGTAAAAGTAAGAGGGTCTGACGTTTCGATCCTAGCAGGATCTTCTTCAGAGGTTGAATGACAAGTTACAGTAATAGAAGGGACAAATACACACACAGAATACAGACAGGTTAATGAGCAGGGTGAACACAAAAGAGATATATGTAAGAGTATTAGTAGACAAGGGATGGAGATAAGAAAGAAACCAACAAGGGGGAAGAGAAGAGGTACGAGATAAACTGTAGAGGGACAAAGAGAGGATTAAGGGAAGAGGGTAGGGAGTGAACTAGAGAGGGACAAAGACAGAAAAGTGTGATGAAGAAAAGGTGGAAGAAAGCTACGAGAAGAGGGATGACAGAGGGGGGAAGGGGAGGTGGAAGGGGGAGGGGGAGGGGGAGCAGAATAGTCATGTCCTTCCTGAATGTTGAGCCCATGAGGTTGAATGATGCGAAGGGGTTGCATCCACAGTCTCTCCCTGCTGATTCGTACTAGGTCAGGATGGCTACCTAAGGATTCAATCCCCTTTAGGGACATGTCATAATTGGTATGGTTGGGAAGGTTAAAGTGTTCTCCAACCGGGATCTCAGTCTTCATGGTGTTTACTGTGAATCTGTGACCATAGAACCACTTCTTAATTGTGGTTTTAGTTTCACCAACACACTGGATACCGCAAACTCTACAAGAGATCAGATACATGACATTAGAGGTTGTGCAAGTGATGTGACCCTTAGTCTTGTGTGTGAGTTTGGGTACTGTGGCTAGTGATGGAATTGGATTCAACAGTGTAGTGGCTGCAGACGATGCATCTCAAAGTATGATCACATCTGAAAGTACCATGCTGAATGGGAGTGGGGTTAGAAGTTAGAGGGGGAACAGCAGCACACAAGAAGGTCTCGTAGGTTGTGTTGGCGTCTGTATGCAAGGTGGGTTTTTCAGGGTTGGAGCCTATCTGAATTGAGGAGAATGTTGTGGTTTTAAGTGGTGATTTGCTGAAGATGAGGAAGATTGGTGGAAAGTAACAACCAGAGGGAGCTTGTTGTCGCAGTCTCTTCCCTTTGTGACCTT
>KN888995.1:0-13289 GCA_000934455.1 Apostichopus parvimensis | reverse complement strand
CCCCCTTTGGTCGGGGGCCCCTGGGTTTGCCCCGTCCGAGCCCATAGGCGTTACGCCGCTGGTACAGTACTCAAAGTATAGGCTCTAGATTATATGCTTCTTGCACACAAAACCATGACGCCAGTCTCATAGTAAAATCAACCTTCTATAAAACGGACATAAGAATTCCTACAGAATCCGTCACATCCAAATGAATTTCAAAAGTCACTCCTTAATAACACGGAACTTGCACTCAGGTTTGGTTACTTGTGAATAATTATTTTAGCCTATTCTATCATGTTTTTAGTAAAGCGATGTTGTGCGACATTTTAAGTTTACAAATATAATTTAACACAGGCTCATTAAATATAAGGGCTGCATCATTCACAAAAGGTAATTTAAATTTGTTAATATATGAGGTTACGAAAACAGATTCTATACTTGTTGAGAATTCCTTAATATATTAACCTTACTAGTTTGTTTTACGTTTTCCTTGAAAATTCTTTGAAAATCTAAGGTCTACTCTTCGACTCTAAACATTAAACTTGAAGGCTCGAGAAATGGTCATATTTGTGGCAGTGCGCTTGCAATGCGCAATTACGTAGCACCATGTATCTGCCTAACTGCCTAACTTTTATTCAAAGAAAGTATTGATGTTGCAGATCTGTACTTTGGAGACTTGAGCAACAATGATAGGCCTACTGGCGAGTGAAATTTGGCGAGTAGAATTTTAGCCACGGTCACCAAATAGCGAGTACTTTTAAAAATATTTGTCGAGGCCTGAAAACCTTCTAAACATGATTTCTCATTGTAGAAACCATGGATTCTTTTCAGTACATGGTATTTGGATTTGCCATATTGAGTACAAGAATTCTATTGCTTGTGAGGTCAAATTTCCTATAGGTCACCAGAGGTCAAACTCTGAAAAACCTTTTACATGATATCTAACGATGGAAATCGTGGATACCTCTAATACTTGGTGTGTGGATCATAACATTGAGTACAATACCCCTATGTTTTTGGTGGAGGTGTGTATAGCCACGCGTACAGTAGCCTGACCTGTGTTTATCATGCCATGGTGGTATTATAACAGCTAGTTCTGGTTATACTAATAAGCAGAAGTCTAGTGCATTGAAGTCATCGAAACCTCAATGCATTTTGCATTCTGGTTATGAAATGTTATAGCTGCCCCATGAGTTATTTTTCTGACATAGTTATTATCGGGAACTTTAACATAAATCGATTAGGTGGTAGTAACAAAAGTTGAACGCAGGACATGGAGTAACGAAGGTACCAAGTTAACTAGAGAAACTAATTCATCGTGCACATTAATTGATCCTATGTATACGACTAAAGAAAGTCGAATTGTCAATACTGTTCCAAAAGTTCCAAAAATTAAGTTGAGTGACCATTAACCGATATATTTCACTTGGAAACACGCTGTCTCACAACAACGAACATCTATAAAGACGGGTCACGAAACCATGAAATATCGTGTGACAAATAAATTAGATGCGTTCAAGCATAATATAATGAATTGTTCTTGGCAATCAGGCTGTGTTGCAGGTAGCAGATGCAAATCGGTCGTTAGAAAACTGCAAAAATATTTTTTTAAGTATTGGGATTTTTTAAAAATAATCTGTAATTGCGCCATCGTTTTGAAATCGTAACTGATTCATGGTATGAGTATGTGTGATATGTAAACAGTACATGACTCACGTTATTTGTACTCATAATATAAAGCGGCAGAATTTATAAGAACTGTTACATGTTTGTGCCATACTATACTATAGTCTGTATGTGTATGTCTAATATACCGTATACGTTATACTAAGTTATAGCGATTGAACGTTGGGGGCCACAAAGCTGCCGCCTTTACCTGCTACTGCCACGGTCATATTAGCAATGGCTTCTATCACGAAATTAACCGTACCAATTCTTGCTATTTTACTATGTTTTGGTAAGCATGTTATTCGAAAGTTTTTCCCAACAGAATTTCAAGTAGGGCTAGGATGCTGTAGTGTAGGTTACCGCTAAGCCTAAGTTAGACATGCATACGATAACATTTAGGCCCACAGCAGGCCGTCTGCCTACAACTTAGGCTAGTTTACTTAGGCCTGCTACTGTACTTAAGATTGCAGATAAAGCCTTTGCCTTTAAATGTTTTGAAAATGTGGTCTGAGGATTCCTAACACCAACACCCCTCTCCGAGTGGACAAACTCTTCCAAATTAACACACTCCCTCCACCATGAATCAACACACTCTCCAAAATCAACAAGTGCTCTCTATCCAAGTTAAATGTCATAGACTCTCTCAAAGACCTGCTATAATCGACCATCATCAACACAGGACCAGTTCCTTGTTGAGTGCTACAACACTTTTTCTGTATCAATATAGTCAGGGGACCTTATATTTATACAACAAACTTTCTGAAATTTCAAGATTTGACCATAAACTATGGATGGTAAACCAAATTTAAGGTGTTCTACTGCTAACAGTAACAAGGCTCTCAATGTATTTTTCAAAAGAAAGAAAAGCCAAATGATGATGTTAATTTGCAAAGGAATATCCCAAATATCTCTTTCAAAATAAGTTCTTTTGTGTTTACTTTAAAACAAATGATAGTATTTTAACTGAACTGAGATAATACATGTAAACTCTCCACTCATTACACTCCCTTGTTAAGAAGGTTGCGTCATAATAGATCCCATTGTAGTACCATTTTTCATGAAGATACTGCCTTGGAAATGGACCACAATTTTGCAGAAATATGAAAAATGTTCTGTGTGGATGGTGGTAACATATATTACAACATTAGATTATATGCAAGGTTCTCGCCAGCGCATTCTAACCGGGTGGTGCACCCGGTTCGAATTTGATTAAATTACTTCTCAGCGCCTGGTTTATAAATTTCTCGCTCGGTTTGAAAGTGGAGCACCTGGTTTTAAAATTGTAATGAACAATCAATGTTATCAAGTACTTGAAACTGAAACATGTTGACCTTTTTTAACATCAATGCAAACATAGGCTGAAATATTCACACTTTTGCAGTTCATCCTACTCCCAATTGCAACCATAGTGTCTACAATTAGAACCCTCTTCAAATCTATGGATAGAATATGATAATCCTGCTTCCACCTGTTTGTAATTGGAACACTGTTCATCAGACTTCGACACAACAAGTGGAAATTGGAAAAGAGCTTGTCGGGTATTTGAAGATTTATGAAATAGTGCTCGGCAAAAATAGCATGAATTTCATGTGGCTTGAATGGGCTTCAAAAAGCACTACTGTAAAATCATGGGCACCTTGACCCCAGGTCTCATAGGCGATCAATCAGCCCGGTTTGGCAGAATGGCTGCCTAGAACCCTGAGATACAGTATGTACAGATTAGAGAAATGTTATCATAAATGAGTAACTGTGCCAGTTCAAAGTCTAAATTGCCACATTATAGGACCTACCATGCTACAGTATAGAAACCGAATGGCAATAGAAAGACTGCATGTGTAGAGAAATACATGTGTGAACAAACCTTCTAAGCTGTTTGGGAAAGGGTTTTATTGAAACAAAGATTTCTGTCATAAATGCTATGAAAGATGAGAGTTGAGTTGTGTCAAATTCTTCAGATCTATATGTACCATATTATTTAACCATCAACAGTAGCTTTAGATTAACATTTGTTTGCTCTCCTGTATCAGTAAAAATTTGCAATTAATAATTACTAAGTACTGTATGTATTCCTCATGTCTGTTAATATTTATACATTTCCAACCTGTCTACTAGCCAGTTTTACACAGCAGGTGTTCGCTGCAGATTAACTGAGTGCAGTTTGTACGAGTACTATTTCTGTTAGCATTTGGCAGCTGCAGCTGTGAATGGTGTTGGGTGGGAAACCTTGCTAACTTCTGACCATGGTCTACTGACCAAGCCACATCTAATACTTACAGTACATGTGTGTAAATTGATGTATTTAAATGCTTACAACAAAATCCACAGAGTGAGGTTCCAAAATACCCAGTACTGGACAAGTTTAACACCTGCTTTGATTTAATGACAACAATAGATTTCAACAATATTTTATTCTATATTTATTAATATTTTCATTCCAAAAAGTTAAAACTAAACATAGTCCTTGTTGATTGGGCAATTTCTGGTACAAGTTTTGGTAGAGCTACTGTAAGCAAGAGATTATATTGTTTTCTTTCAAATGTTGCAAAATGCCTCTTAACTAGATCTGAATATGCAATGATGTGAAAATAAATGCTGTATTCAGTAGTGTTACCACGATTTTAAATAGATGCAACCGCTGGACGCTACGTCTTAAAAATGTTTAGTCCGCTTAGGAAAACTTGTGACCCTACATTCCTCCATGAAAACATGCACTTTAAAATACCTCTACAGGAACTTACAATACTTTGTTATAATGACCCCAGACTAAACATTGGCTTGTGCGCAAAGGAAGCCTATAGTGATTGGTCTATAATGTTCACGAAAAAAATTCAAAGGATGAAAGCTGTAACTAGTATACAATAGATTTACGGTCAAATTCTGGAAACGGGACATTTGTCGTAGACTACAGTAGTTACCATATATGCTGGCCTAGGCATCATGAGGTCACTTCTGTACGGGGTATACAACTCCCTTACATAGCGTCTATGAAAATGAATTATGGGCTATGAATACGCTGTGAATGTTGGACACGAATGTAAAGTAAAACAAGTGTCGAGAGGGAAAGTTCAAGAATAAAAATACCACACTTTTATCTGATTTAATTCAGGCCCTTAAATGATGTAGAAAATATTACTTATATATCTCATTGACACAAGAACACGCCCCTTAAAGGCATAGTACTATCTCACAATGTTAATGAGCCCCAGTCGTAAATTAACCATTAACAGTTACCCAATGCAATTTTATAAGTTTTATTCATAGTTGAACAAATTTTTCCTTTTTTCCTCAACCACTATAGGCAAGTCAGCCCAACCCCAGCCAGTTCCAACCCCTTTCCCATTACAGTATGTAAATAACAGTTTACAATATGGGTTCAAAACTCAAGCGCCAACATTTGGCTAATTTTGACGAAGTATGAAACATACGTAGTTAACACACTCAAAAATTTAACTGAAGCATGTGGTCAAAGGGTCCGCAAAAATGTATGCAAATTTGCGATAAAGAAAATGATGAGGTGTGAATGTACATTTTACTTAAGCAACTCTCAATGCAGAGAGAACAAACAAACTTTGAGATGAAAAATCCTTTTCAGTATCAAGAGGTGTTAGCTTCCCACACAATTCATAAATTGTCTCAACTCATAACATTTTGTGGTCAAAAGAATGATTCAAATATTCATGATATTCTTAGAAACAATTCAACTACAACTTCCTTCTTGTCACAATATGTGTCAACAAGGCCTAACATTATGATATTTGAGTGCACGCATATGATAGCCTATAGCACAAACTCCGCTATCTCTACACAGGGGACAGTAACTTTACAAGTAGTTGCATTTAAACAACATACTTTGTGTTCATTGAGCACTATACCCTGTAGATACAAGAATGTTTGCAGACAATGGTAAGGGACTATTAGTCATTCAAATCAGAGGAAATTTCAGAAATACACCATTGACTATTTAGCATGAAAATCTTTGTAATGGGAGTAGTGTTGTTAACTCTGTAGTTTGCACTTGATTATTATGATTTATTTGTTTTCAAACAAATACAATCATCTGTACAAAGGATTGGAAGAAATTTTGGTATTTTAGAGAAGTCGTATTTTGAAAAGAAAAAAAAGATATTCAATAAAAGTGTTTGTTATGCATTGCATAGGCCTAGTTGTGAGTGTGTGTACTTGGGGTTTGTTCCCCCCCCCCCCCATAAAAAGGTTTGTGTCCGCAGGACCCAAGCAATTTGAAGATTTTAGTCCCTGGCTAAAAGATTGCGTTGCGCTCCAGACGCAGAATCCTGCATTCGTAACAATGCTGTGTATAAGAGCTGCATTGTGCTACTGGTTTCGCCACAATCTGGAGTTACAAGAGAAAAGATTTTATGCCTTGAAATGTTTTCCGATACTCTGAACTCCCATCTCAGAATTTGGACGTAGCCTGTCTTTGGGTTGCAGGTGTACTGTGTAGAGCTCGGGTGACATACGATACAGTGTTAGCCACATTCTTAAAGTACATAAGCCCATCTTTCGGGGGGGGGGGGCTCCCGGAAGAAGTCAGCGAAAATGTTGAAATTAAAACTGGTCAACGGGTTTCACCTCAATCAGCCCTACTTGTTTCTACCTCCTCACTTTACACATTTTCTTCCATTTTCTATTTTTTTTAATTGTTTTGCAGCCATTACAGACGCATCAAAAAAACACAAGAGCTCCTTCAAGGCCAGTAGACAGAAAAGACAAAATCAGAACACCAGATACGATTTGAGAGATTGCAACTCTATTCCACCGGTGAGTTCAGAAAGTATTTGAAGCACATGGATTGGTTTATCTGGTATCGCATCTATGCAAAATCCTATGCAAAAAGGGGCAAAAATACAATTGCAAATATGCATCTAGCAGTTTTTTGGTACACAGGAAACACACAGTATTTGATAAGAGACAGTTGAGAGTCTTGAAAACTGCTAATGGCAAAGTTTGCACACTTTATTGTTCTCTGAGAATTTTTGTTATTTATAAAATGCTAGCATGATGCCTGTGTACAAAACCTGATGTTTTTTACGTGGCCATTTTACAACTTAGTTTTCTGCCAGGATGTGTTTCTAGATAAATTTTTGTTCCCTGCTGGTGGTTTTACTGGTTATTGCTTTATGCTACCATATTAAATTATTAATTATTTACTTACATGAAAATATTATTATTATTATATGTTATGGTAAGCTCTTTTTTTAACTACTTCTACTAAGTACTACTACCACAACTATAATATTATCTTCCTTTTGATCAGTATGAACCAGACACTGTGGTACCAACAGAAAATGTTTTGGAAAAGCTTAGAGAAGAAATGAGACTGAAGGACATAGATGCGTACGTCATCCCTTCCTCAGACGCTCATCAGGTGAGATTTTGATAATTATTTTTGCCATCAACAAACGGCAGGGCCAGGGCCATGGCTGGAATTATGTTTCGAGGGAGTTGTTCGGAAACTTTCTCAGGGTATTAGCAAGAACCTGCCGTTGATATTCATTGAAATTGCAGGAGATCATAGCAATTTTTTTCAGCTTTAAAAATTAATGCGATTGTTACTGAAACTATACGTCGAGATCTTTATGTTTCCCGAGGCTGCTTCATAGTTCTGTTTTCTGGTCAAGCTTTCATTTGTGTTTATTTTTAGCTAAACGAAATTTTATTAAACCTTTTTCCCATTTTTTATCTTAAGAAAACTCAAGCAGAGGTGGATTTAATCAGTTTAGTTTGACTCTAAGCTTCGGACACATTTCAGAAGATATCTTCAATAATTCAATAATTTTAATAGACTCCTATACAGTAATAGTGATCAACTCGTGGTACCGCCATGCTAGTGCTGGGGATTCAATTGTCGATTCTACAAAATTACACGTAGCGACTGCTCGTAAACCTTCGCAGAACTACCGTAGCTATTGGTGAGGACTGATAGGACAGCCCCCTCTTTTTTTCTTTTCTCCTTTTTTCGTGGTTGGAAATTCATCCCATCGAGTGAGATCTTAAACATTTTTTTTCCTCACAAATCAGTCTTCGTGGATACTGTACCTTATTAAAGCATGCCTTCATCTCAAATGAGTATTTGTGTTACTTCAGTTGTTTCTCTTTGAATTATTTTAGAGCGAATACCTGGCAGATCGAGACCAACGAAGGAAGTTCATGTCGGGCTTTTCTGGAACTTCTGGTAACTATGGCTTGAAACGCGTTTGGTTTTCAATCAAGAATTATATCGTCTAGAATGTTGATGAGGGTTTTCTACTCTCCGTGTACTGTATGCAGTTTTCCTATACAGTCTGCGTGTGTTTCTCTGTAAGGGCTAATGCCTAGCTCGAATGCAAACGAGCATCGCAAACATAATCTATTCCATTTTACGATTGAACCCGAAATACCACCGCACAAAACCGATTCAGTGCCGACAAGATTGCACCAAAAAGTTTAGCATCCTAAATTGACAACAGATTTTAAAAAGTCATTTTTGGGAGCTTTTGACCTTTTTCAAATAATCGTTACCAAACTTCGGAAAATTAGACTAAAACGATGAATTGTCTCAGTTTTGGCAATTGCATCAGAGTTAGTATTAAATTAGATGGTTGGTTTGAAGTTTGACCAAGAGTGATGACCATTATGTGCTTCTCTAGCAGGATTGGAGGAAGGGGGTTGGGGAGGGGGGCATCTCATTGTGGACAATTGCTTAAGTGTTAGCAATGAAATTCTTGTTGTTGTTTGACCAAGAGTCACCATTATGCTACAATATTTTGGGGTGGGGAAGGAGGGTTGGGAGTGCAATACTGACATGTTTGGATGGAGGCCGGGTGGGGGGGGGGGAATATGGGCGGATAATACCAATGGTTATTTATGTAAATACTTACAGTATGACCAAGTGACAAGTTCTCTATAACAGTTGTAACAGTATACTATTCATCAGTAACAACTATTTTTCTTCTGTACAGTCAAAACTTCTATCAAGCTGACAAATTCCTTCTTTTGTTGTGCTCCTTGTTTGGTTTCAGAGAGTTGATTTGTTTTAACAGAATGTACTTTTTTTCTTTTTTATTGTTGTTATTGTTGTTGTTGTTGACAGGTTTGGCCATTGTTACTCGTAACAGACAATACCCCTCAAGAAACAAAGCAGCCGTGTGGGTGGATCCCAGGTATTTCATCCAGGCAAGACAAGAACTGGATTGCAACTGGTTATCGATGGAAATAGGTAATTTAATCGACTAAAGAATGACATGAGATGTGTTAGTCTTGTGGGCATCTCTTCCTTACTCTCGTTATGTTTGTTATCAATAAATTTAGCCTAAGTTGTAGGGAGATGTATAGATCTGTCATATGTTTTACAAGATATTAGCCTGTACAATACGTGTACTGTCGGTAAATAACGATGATCATGTCAGCGCCTTAGTTTAATAGGACGTACTGTTACGGCACCCACCTATTTAGGTAAATTATAACGACCGTAAAAGAACCTCGGTTAGGTTTCTATACAAACAGTAGGAAACTATATATTTATGCTGTATATATGCTGTATATATATGTATGCTGTATATATATATAGCCTAAATAAACAATGTTTAACAATTTATTTGCTCTTATGGAAAACAAATCATTTTTTCCGGAATTTTTTTTTGTTTGCTTTATAATACTTGCTTAATACCATAAAAAATGATGGATTTGTGAACGAGAATTTCGTCTGCTGAGTCGGTGGAAGAAGCAAATACCTTCAGTGATAAGTGTGAATTTATGATATCATCACATTATTTACATAACTTGAACTTTGGAACTTGTTGAAAATGATGGTGCCATGTAGTACATGCCTAGTAATAGATAAACCTTTGGTATTTGTCATGTCTAGAATTATGATTGATCTTCAGTTATGAATCCCCTCCTGATAAGAAAATCATGGCAACTCTACTTGTTGAGTTATGAAGTAGTAATAATTGTTTTGCCCTTTGAACCCTTTGCAATCCTTAAAAAGTGTGAGTATTGTGTTTTGTTACTTTAATTGTTCTACCAAAGCATAAACAAAGACAGCATTATATAAATACTGAAGCATGGCAGAGCATTACTGAAAAATAACTGAATCAAAAATTCAGTTTCCAGTTTTAAAGTAATATTTGCTATGACACAGGATGACATATTGGGGAGGATTTTTGTCAAGATTGGCTTGATTTAGTTTTTTTGGTTTTCTGTATCTGTTTTCAGGGGAAGAAAATGTTTTAGAACCGGATGACTGGTTAACAGGGGATACCTACGATGAGTCAGACGATAGGCATGCCCAGCTACCGGATAATGCTAGGGTGGGCTTTGACCCAACCCTCCTGGATATCAGTAAGTACCCCATGGTAGGCCTGCACAGCAACCTCGATGGGTGTTGGGGGTGGGCTTTGACCCAACCCTCCTGGATATCAGTAAGTACCCCATGGTAGGCATGCACAGCAACCCCGATGGGCGTTGGGGTGGGCTTTGACCCAACCCTCCTGGATATCAATAAGTACCCCTATGGTAAGCATGCACAGATACCTGATGGGTGCTAGGGTGGGCTTTGACCCATCCCTCCGTAATGTATATCAGTAGGTATCCCATAGTACCAAAAACTTCATTCAAATGTCTAACTGCACATTTTGGCTTGATAATAATGTTCAACGTTTGATATTGTTTTGTTTTACAGTAACTTACTTTGAGTGGAACGAAACATTCATTGACTCACCCAGAGACATCAGACTCGTCGCCTTAGAGAGAAATCTGATTGATATCGTTTGGGAAGAGCTGGTCGATGGAGAGGAAAACCTCCCAGAATACCCGGGGGAGGAACTCATTGTACTGGAAGATGTCTATACAGGTAAGAATGAACAGGGAGTAGGATTCGAAACAGTCGAAGGGCAGGGAGGGGAGAGGGCTGGTGCAGTATGGTTAGGTTTTCTCCTGGAAGGTCTCAGAAGGTTTTGCATTCCTACCCCCCTCCCCCCTTATTATGGATTAATTACCCCTCGTTACTGTCTCACGTCCTCTGCATGTAGTGTGTCCTCTGTTCTGTTTTATTGTTTTAAAGGTATGGCAAGTTTTGGGTCATTCAACAGTTCCTATCCCATGATCTATTGTATTTTTGGTTTTCTGAAAGGGAAAACTATGGAGCCACTCTTGTCGACCTTGCAAAATTGTGAGGGGGACCGCGGATTGCAATGTCTGCAATGACTATAACGCGGACTGCAAAGTCGGTAATTAGTATTACGGTTAGATTCGTCCAATGCGGCAGTATATAGAAACGCCAAAGTGAATTAATCGGATCACACATCCAGGGTCCATGCATGTTGAGTTCTTCAGTACCGCCCTCATTTACCTTCAGGGAAACATTTTGTACTGTAGGTTTGATTAGTAATTAAACAGAAATATTTATTATGTACTTTTGAAGAAAAAAGAAAGGCCCAGGCTCAAAGTTCCTTTCATTTGACTATTCCATTAGGACGAAATTGGCAGAGCAAGATATTTTATGATGACCCCAACGAGGATTTTGAATACACCGTCCGGCAGATAATGAACGAGAGGAAGGCTCAAGTGCTTGTCATCCACAAACTCGATGAGATAGCCTGTAAGTTTGGCATTAATCTCTGCTTTTTTTTTTCGGGGGTAGGAGGGGGGGGGACTAGAAGGTATGTTAATATGGGTATGAGCATTTCCTGTGTCCTCACAACCAAAGCACCTACACTGTGCCATATTTAAAAAAGAGTTAACCAAGGAACCTTTAAAATTAGCCCCTCCTGAAAAACCGGCCACTGAACCTATAATATTCTGGTCCGACCCAGGAACGGATGTGTTCGTAGAATTACATGTGGAGTTTAAGTCATTGTTTTCTGTTTTTATAAATGTAATTGAAGTTCACTTTTGGTAATAAAGTATATATGTGGTTTCTTGATCTCTTATATGTAAAACATACCACACCAATGTACCTGTTTAATTTGAAATTCTTCTTATATATTTTTTTAAATTTTCTGACTTTTGTCTTGCTAGGGTTATTTAACCTCAGAGGAGAGGACATCCCTTTTAATCCAGTCTTCATTTCGTACTGCATCATCACGTTTAATGACATCAGGTTTGGTCATTTTTTGTTTTCTCGGAAGTCGTAGTAATATTTTCATGTGTTTTGGGGGTCTCCACATCCAGTCTTGTCTATCGTATGTAATCGGTTGGATATTGTAATTAGCATAGGATAATTAATCCAGTAATAAATAACTACTCCAGTGGTATATTAACGATGGTTAGTAAAATGAAGGTATCAAATAGCTTTTCCCTGCCTGTCAACTAGGAAGTAGGAACTTTTCATTTCCACCCCCCACCCCCACCCCCCACCCCCCACCCCCTCCATGCTCTTAATAGTCAACAGTGCAATTTTAATAGCACTCTCCAGAGTGTGCTGTCATGTTGGGTCCTATCTAGGTTCGCGAAAACTTTACATACCGCAGAATAAGACTGCAGATCATAGCGGTACCATGGGTTGATCACGATTAGTGTATACAATTTCATTCGTAATTTATTAAAGAAGAGATCTTTTGAAACATATTTGGAAGTTTGAAGTAAAAGTAACTGTTTCAAGCGCCTTAACTTTGTGTTTTCTAGAGCATGCTTTTCCATTCCAAGATGCTGCACTTAAGTGGAACCATGAACTAGTCGATCAGCCCAGCATGTCAGTGTGCAAGTTCATGGGACGTTTTTTGCATTTTTGTGAGCGCTTTTGACGCACTCATGTCACTTCAATTGGGGAATCGTTTTTAAACAGTACAGATCGTGGACATTCAAACCGAATATGACAGTCCTGTCTGTTGAAGCGGTGGAGAGCCCAACATGATAGTAGCTGTTCATGGTATTGCTCATAAATAATTTCAAATGATATTATATTGTTTTTTTTTTCAGGTTGTACATGTGGGAGGGAACGAGAAGGACCGATAGGACCCGATACCCGGACGTATACGAACACTTAGGCTTAGGCTGTACCTCGGTGGGCTGTAAGTAATTTCAAAACTTTCCCGTTTTAACCTTTCTATTTTTGTAGCATAGCATTAAGAAGAAGAGTGTAATTTACTGGAGATGGACAGAGTAAGGAACGACGGAGCGAAGTCACTTCTGAACGTAATATAAATTGTGAGGAGTTTTCTGAAGTACTTTCATTAAAATTGACATTGGCGGGTGTCCAATTAGGCCATCCAAATCAAAAACAGGTTTTGCAAGGCTGTTATGAAAGGATTGTCGAACTGTTTGATCATAAGCGATCTTTATTTGAATGGGAACCAATTTTTTTCTATTCAATTGTTTTTCCGTAACAATATTTGATTGATGCAAACAATGAAACAAGCATTAATGTTTGTACCTCTGTACACACCCACACATAATGTACATTTAACTGGATGGATGGATGACTGGATGGATGGACGGATGGATGGATGGATGGATGAAAGAATGAATGAATGAATTAACAAAACAAATCAGATATCAGACAGCCATTAGTATGTTTTATCAGGATAAATTAATAATAATGATAGACTGGGGTTAAACCTTTACCTGGGGAAATACTAAATATACTATTTATAATCTAACCACATTTCTTACCCTTACCAATGCCATTATCAATATAATCT
>KN888994.1:42100-53017 GCA_000934455.1 Apostichopus parvimensis | reverse complement strand
ATAAATACACATGGCAGCAACAGAAATATCACTGTGAAAGCAGCCTTCAGTGTTCAAAAGATAAAAGACAACTTCCTTGTCACTTCCTGGTCAAAATTTCGTAATATTAACGGTGGTCCAGGGGAGCTCTGAGAATACATGTACAACAGTAGTGGTTTCAGGCAATATTAGGGCTACCCAAAGGAAAAGACTTAATGTGCAGACCTATAAATACACATGGCAGCAACAGAAATATCACTGTGAAAGCAGCCTTCAGTGTTCAAAAGATAGTTCGGGAAAAAATTTAAATTTTGAAATATCAAAGAGTTACATGTTTTGAGCATCCTGGATTCAGGATAAATGTTGTATCCAAGTTCTACCTGGCTTTTTTTGGAATAATATTTTTCGAAGTTGACGCATCTTATACGAAACTGAAAGTTGAAAGGAACAGGTGTGCTGTCATAAAATGGACAATGACAATTTCTTTTTCTTCAAAATTTGATATCCAATTTCTTAATTCAAAATTGGGATGGATCCCAAAATAAATATAAATTATGTTACAACCACTGGTAGTTTTGTTCACCTCATTAACATATTGGGTTAATTTGAAACTGTATCCAACCCAAGGTTAAAACTACTGTATGAAGTGAAAAATAAAGCAACACAAAACATTTTGCTGACAGTGTGCCACTATGACATCACACCTGTTTGATTCAAGTAAATGTGTTACTTGTAAACTCACAATTCAGTTATAAATTTTTCAAATGATCAGTTGTTCCTATCTGTAGCATGCTATGTAGAAATTGCATCTTCTCTTTTATTAGCCAAAAACTTTCTCCTGGATTATTCTTGCAAAAAAATTTTAAATAATCTTCAGCTGAATTAGCTAGTTCTGATAAGAGTAAAAAGAATGTGTAATTATTTTACCTGAGCACCCTCTTAACACCTCCAATTTGAGACTGAAGATAGGCACGGTCTTCGAGCATAAGAAGTATGTCTTCATTAGAAGCACCCAGTAAGACTCCAGTAATGTGCTCAGCATGGTTAGGTTCCAGTAGACTGACTTTACCGAACAAGTGCTCCCCAAGGATATCTTTTGTAGTTGGTAAACTTTGTTGATCCATTTTACCTAAGTGTCTAAAATGTTTGCAAAATTAAAAACAAAAACAAAACATGGAGAAGCACAAACTTGGTGGATTTCTGAGTGATTTTGTAGTAACTGTGTACAGTTTATCTTTAACAGTACTAACTCATCCCACTCGGTAGAAGTTGCTATATATTATGCATATATTCACAGCATGTCAGCAAATTGTTTAAAGAAACTTGTAATAAATGCACAATAAATTTATACTGTAAATTTGATGAATGTGAGATCATAAATGGGGTAAAAGTTCAAGGAATCTAAGGTCACCAGTACTAGCCACAATTTTTAGAGGTTCTGAAACTTGCTAGAAGTTTTCAAAAGTCTTTTCCTTGAGATTTCTGGTTCTTCATAATATTCCAAGTTATTGAGGATTGCTAGCTCACTGAGTATAAGGTCTTTTTTTCCTTTCTTTTTAGCTATCATTCTGATCTTATTGAACCCATTGGAAAGCCCAATTAAACAATAATAGGTTTTGTTTATAACATTACTACATTAGTCTACAGATTATAATTTTGGGAAAATTCATAGCCATACAAGCTTTTTTGTTTTCAATATGACAATTCAGAAATCCACCAAAGGTTGAAATCAGTAGCTTGGTACATAGATCATATGTCAGATTCACAGAAGCAAGGCGAAAGGGACTTTAATGACCGCAACAACATGTAGATGCTTTACATATGTGTGAATGACATGTAGAATTGGATCAAAGTGGCTACTTCATAGAGGGATTAACCTTAAATGACTTCTGAAATTATACAGTACTTAGGCTACTGATTCTACCAATCCTCAACCATTGCTACATAATGTAGTTATGGAACAGTCTGTCTTGACTTATCAACGGATACACCATAACCTTTCTCTATCTGACTTTGTATTAATAGTGAACTAGTATACATCTTTGAGTTGGTTGCTTCAATAGGCCATTTGTCGATTTGGATAAGAATGGGATTCCAATGGAAAGTGAGTGGGAAAGGTCGCAAATCAAGTGCACAACACTCAAAATTTGATAAGAGCATATATACAGTAGGTCTGTAGGTCAATGTATGTAGGATCTCTGTATAATTTATCCACAAATTCTAACTTAACAGTTAACAGAAGGTAAAATTGATAGTTTCAACAGGAACAAATAGGCTAGCCTGTGCCATCTTGGAAGTTGGCGAGGATATGTCATTGATGACTCGCCTGGACTGTCTCAAGTTCAGGTGCTCCAAGTCTAAATCTAAGTAAAGTTTGATTCCGGGCTTGACTAGTACTACTGTACAGTACGTTACAGCAAATGAAAGCCCTGTGCAAGCTTACACACACTACGTCGGCTAGTCGGTATGTATAACGTATCTCGTGGAACTAATATCAACACTTACGTTCGCACCCATTTTTGTAGAAACATTTCTAATGAAAGTATGTAAGAAATGCGATATTATTCAAAAGTTTTATCATAAACCTTGCTTACCTGCAAAGGTAATTGTCAAAGTCTCGATTAGTTGTCTCTCTTCCTATCTTTTCATCCATATGTCACATCCGACTTTAGAGTTCACGGAAATTGTTTTTGTGGAGGCTGAGGAAGAACGTAACTAAACTAACTAACCAGAAAGCCAACAGGCTTTGTGATTCTTTGACTTCAAGTGTGACGTTCATCAACAGTTACTTTTGGAACTATGTGATTATAAATTGACATTTGTTAACCTCAAGTGAACTTTGACCTCTACAGAAAACAATAGGATTTTTTTACTCAATAAAATGGATCCACATCCCAAGAATGAAGTCCATCAAAGCTTTACTTTTCGACATATCGTTTGTACGTCAGGTTTTCAGACTTTGACCTCTGTTGACCTAACATGACCTTGACCAACCCAGACAACAATAGGTAATTTTACTTCGTAAGGTGCATGCAAGTATCAATTATGAAATTCGGGCCCACCATAAGACTTACCGAGTTTACAAGCCAATGCGTCACACACACTCGCACTCGCATACACAAACACAAACACGCCATCACCATCGCAACGATTTATGTTGTATTCGGCAAGGAATAAAAGGAAACATCGTCGCAGAACAGAGAGAACTCAATGGGCCCCCGTGAACACTTCTAAGCCGATGCACTGGAGGGTGGCTGTTAATTCGGCACTATGCATATGTGCATTACATATGCATATGTTAGCAACAAATTGTGAGAGAGCAAACAAATAAATGACTCGCATAATTCCAACCATACATCGACCTCTCTGTCATTTGCTAAAATACACCTTCCTAATTAAGAAAGTCTCCTGATGTAGAATAGACTTAAAATGGCCGGCGACAATTCAATGCTAAAGGTGGTGGAAATCACTGATAGACTTTTTGCATATGATAATGCACTCGACATGAACATTCCCTTTTCATCGTAAGGCTGATCAATTACTTTGACAGACCTTCTCACCTGTAACAGTGGACAGGTTATATAATAGTTATCTTTTGGTCTGCGCCCTTTGCCCTAATATAAAACATTGCGCAAACCTCCACTGCTTCGTACACTTAATGACGATAAAAGTAGTAGATCTGTATGTAATCGGGTCTGAGTGTTCGTGTCTTCAGTTTTTTCTCCTTGATGGGGACTTGAGTGTCCCTCCTGATCCTTTTTTTCTACTAAACTAATCTAAACATGTCTTATTTAGGAAGATCATTATATATTTAACGAACGCTTTAATCTTTCGCTGTATCGAATGGCTCACGTTCGTGGTAACAATTAGCACTCCATCACTTGAACGGCGGTGGAAGACTCCGGATTCGGCAGCCTACGGATGCAGTGCATGGGACACGTGATTTTGCTTTGAGGTGGAAAACCACAATGTGAGTCCAAACGTTCCCACAACACTGAATCCTCTGTGCAGTAAAGTCAGACGTTCCACATCCCTTCGATCATGTATGGCCCCTCCATATATGACCCTCTTCTGACGCCCCTGTGGATCCCGGCACCCCCATTCCATTTCCCGCCGTCCCTGCTTATGAAGGTTAGATTGCAGAGCTGAGGGAGAGAACGTTTCTTTCGCTCCTCGGTTTCAAAATTCCTTTAGATTACCTTATTTATTTATTGTGCCGTAAAAATAGTTGACTTTTTCAGTAGCTGGCCATAAACGTGAAGCACTCAATATTTTACGCACGGTTCTGCCTTGAGTTGTTTAGTCACCCCAAATATATTTACACTATATGAGCGTAATTTATTATTCTACACTGACTAAATCGATCCGTCTTGTGGACTCTGTATATATTTTGTCTATGGATACGCAGTACGCTCCAATCCTGCAGTGTTATCTTAATGTCATGCACATTCTGCTGCGACCTATATACACAGTATTTAACAGTGACTTTGAAAGGTATTGGTATAGTTTACCTTAATAGGTGCATAGTTCATGCGGTTGGGGACTAGCAGGTATTATTTAAACAACTACCAAAATTCCACAAAGGAACTGTAAACAAAACTGATGCAATTCATGTGGCGGCTTAAGCACACACTCTATATACGAATTCACACTACTACGTGTCAGCGCAGGCGTAAATGACTAATTATAGACGGGCTTATAGACGGTTCATCATTAAAAGGCCTTTCAGAGACCAAAAAATCGAATGAGACTAGCCGAGTTGTCGCTGGTTTTCACACATTCTTCTGTAATCGTCTCGGTTGGCTAACTCTATAAAACTCGTTGCAACACCAAACAGAAGTTGTGCCGGTGCTTACTATTTTAGGTCACGGGGATTACTATAACACTACCGGGAAGTAACATCAAGCTTGTACAAGTACCATGCCAGAATTAGGTGAGTAATACATATGTAGATAGATACCATCTTTAAATTGAAGGAGCTATATTTAGATTTCTATTTTATATGGCTATTTTATAATTTATTTAGAGAGGGTTCGATTCGTAAAATTGTATGAAAACAAGGTGGCAGAAAATGGGGACTGTACATACGGAAACCACTGTTGCGGGTACAAACTTGCAAAGCGAATCAAGTATTGATGTCACGTTTTTGTCCCTACTTCCGCTTTTCATATCATCTCGTGTTTGAAAGCGGAATAAATACAAATGTTCTGTGCATGCTAGTGTCCTTTATAACAATCTTCTTAGATTTATTCAAAACGAATGATAGTAAACATGAATTCGCTGATTCACTTTTAACAGGATAAACTAAATAGGAAAATAGGAAAAGTTTGCATGATCGACAAACTGTTGCCGAACTTATCTTTTAGGTTTTTGTCGTTGACAGAACGTAAGGTCAGAGACAAGACTGTTGTTGGTATATATGTGATGGTATAAGTGGTTAGGTAATTAGGTTTCATCTCTACACTGGAGCTGGGAAATATTTCACAATTATCAGAAAAAGTCATTTTGAGGGTGCATAGTAACACAATAAATTTGTCATACTTGATGTAACATGTATATATAGGTCTAGGTACACACTGGAGTGTGAAGGCTTCTACAACATAATCTCTCGCCGCCATTAATCTACGCTGTCTCTTAAAAGTGTAGTACTTATTCAATAATTATTAACTAAATGGCAAGATTATTTTAAGATTCTGTTCAGTATTTAAGATTATTGTCAATTATAATATTTCAAATGACAACAATGGTATTCACTCGTATAAGAAGCCTGGTCTCAGTATAGCCAGATTGCAAATAATCTGAGTTTAACAACATTATTGCAATGTCTTAAAGTATCCTAATTATACTAGCCTGATTGCAATAGCAATTAGTAGCCTGATTGACGTTTTATGGCCGTGCAGTAGCGTCACCGACCGATTTCGGCAATAGCATGTTAACAGTAGCAGTGATGGTATACTAAAGTGGCATCAGCATGCATCTGGACGACATCACAACACTTCTCAGGTGATGTTGTGCTATATCTTATTGTGTAAATGGTTAGGTGGTCTCACGTATATCAACCCCCCTCCCCCACCTCAGAGGCAATTTTTCACCCACTCCCTTCCTCACCAAGGCACAATCCTTCATTTGGACACATTGTTTTTTTTTGTGAACTGTAATATTTTCATTTCCTTTTCTTTTTCTTTTCCTTTTTCAGGGAGTCTTCTACTTTGTTAAGCCAATATAGGTTTTTTAGAAGACTTCCTTTCACAATGTATATATTCACGTGATAAAACAAATAAATTAAATCAAATCAAATTGGTATAGAATGTCCTGTCCCAGATGTCTCTCACCTCACATCCTCGGCATATATGTGATACCTATTACTCCGACATTGCGAAGCCATTACACAAACTCAGTCGAGTAGGAAATTATTGATTACTCCTTTCAACACTAATAGATCCTATAGACCTATCCATAGGCCTATAGGCTTTATGTTAACACGTTATTTTAATTGTTTGAGGACCTCTATTGTGTGTCTGGTATATTACCTTCGAAGTACCGTAGTTCAAGTTCATTGAAGCAATGTACATACAGTCTCGTTTCTCGAGTAGGCCCACGCATTCAAACAAAGAAAGCTACAACCATAATTCATACAATGAAACTCGTCAACTTATCTTTGACATAATTCTGTGTTAACCTTTGAACATACAGCGAACAACTGTATACACGGAAAAACCACACCTTGTCAACAAACATCCATTAATGCTGTACATAATCACCCTGCAAGGTATGTAGATTAGGGGTGGGTCCAGGAATTCGGTTGAAAGGTTGATTGCTGCTTGAGGAGGGGTGGGGGAGGGGTTGGGGGAGGTATAGGGCTCGATTGAAAGAAAATAACTTAAAATTAACCGTAAAAAGATGCGATACTTACATCAGGCAAACACCCTATCTTGTCTGTTGTCACGAGGGGTCTACGTTACGCACCGGAAATTAAAGGTGTGGAGATCCATACTATAATTTCGATTTCTAATTTATGTACTACTGGATCGGTCCCCTCGTTTATCTCCCAACCTCATAAATCCATCCCAAAGGTGGTAGATTGAACTTATTGCAGGTCAGTTTTGTGCAATTCAAGTTGCCTGGTATTCTTCGATGCTGATCAAAAAAAAACGAAAAGTACAAGCGTGGATCTAGGGTGTGTGGAAGTGGGGGGGGGGGGGTACAATGACTCGAAAAACCAAAAGTAGGCATTAGAACAATCGTGCGTTCAGAGCTAAATGAAGACCTCATTTATAGTCTAAAGCTGCATCAAACGTTTCAACTTTAAGTTCTGTCAGGGATGGTGTAGGATCACCAGACCCCCACTACACGAAGTCGGAATCCAACTACCTCAAGGCCACACCCCACCTTTAACAAAAATGAAATATGTGTATAGCCTATATATCAACCGGAAAATACCGTAGCGTGATTTAGCATGATGGGTAGCACTTTATTTCTTATAATATCGTTATTAATACAAACATCTCTGTTCTTGGAAGTGACGGCAGTTTACACATAACTATATACCGCATATTCAATATCATTCCGAGGTAATATAAGACACATCAATTGATTGATGATACCTATAATTAACTATATTCACATAAAGAAAAAGAAGAAATTAGTGTGATATTTATATCGTATCTTATTACATGCTAAAACCCCATAACGGTTATGATCTGAAAATATCGAGTTCGTCACTTTTGGATATACAGACTGTGGAAGTTTGAACAATGATTATGGTTGGCCGTTTATTTGATTAGGGATATGTAGAAATGTGACCGGTGTGTGTGTTGTATATACACTGAGCAGTCAAAAGCAACAAGGAAGCTTGAAAGAGGAATTGATGATATCAAAGGTTGTGTTCGTATTATTCAGAGCAGTCATGTCCCTCTTTTACATTTCAGTTTGGAAAGGACAAAGGGCAAAGGGGCTGGTGTGGTGGGGGGGGGGGGTCGGTATGTTTTAACACACATACCAGAAAGTGCACTTTGAACGTGATATATGAATACTGTGAATGAATAATGTTGATCATGAAAAAAACAATGTAACAAAAGTTTGTCGTTTCATTCAAGAATGATAAAACATTTTTTTTATAAAGCCCTATTGCTGTCAAATTTTACCGGAATCAGTGTCACTGAACCATAATTTAGTGTGGCAGTTATTCAAACAATGAAGCACCCTCAATAACCACAGAGGGACGTGAGTAGGAGGATTAAATAAAAAAAAAAAAAGGATATAAATCATTCTAAATTTCTTCAAATTTCAATATACAGAATTCATCATTATATATTGTCCCTAAATTCTAGCAATTTAAAAATCGAAGCACACAACAGCTTTCGCTGTTAAATGTTGGTCAATGTTGAATTATATTCGTTCACATGGCCCTTAAAACTGTAATCCATTCAATCCATCTATATGTTAAACGCTTAGACACTTTTCATTCATCGTATCACATAATTATGTACCACATTGTAGCCTAATTAGTCAAGCCTAATTAGTCAAGCTAATGACCAGGCGAAGGTGGAGGCGTGTATACACCTATACAAAAAGTAAAAGTAGTTATCAAAGCACAACCTTTCTTGTAGAACTAGTTACATAAATATTGTATAGCCCAAAAATGCCTTAGAATGCACCAATTTACGTCAATACCCAGCCCCCTCCCCCCCCCCACCATATGACAGTCGGTTTCAACAACCCCAGGACCACACCCTTCCTTCATTTATTGCTTGAAATCCTGGATCCGTCACTGACTGTCGACCATACGTTGTCACGGAATTTAAGGTTAATGGTTTCTAGTACCCAAGTAGCATCGAATCTTTACCAAATTCAGGAAAAATGTTTGAATTCATGTAAGTTTATAACCTATACCAACGAACTCTGAAACCTTATCAAACCTTTCTACTGAGTTTTAAGGAAAAACCCTGAGACTTAAATTTAATCGAGTTGTTTTTAACTAAATGCACGAATTAGCAAGAAATATTAATATTCGACGCAGAATATTTCCTCGCCCAGAAGCTTTCCTTTCACAATTTAGTATTTCATCATATCCAAATTTGCAAGTTGTTAACTTGTCAAACTTTTTATATTAATATTTTACTTTAAACGGTATACTAATAATGCAAATAAACTATATTGTATTGGGCAGTGAGACCGACGTCACTAACTTTTAATAACAAACATAATGAAACTAAAATGTTCGGAACCTTTCCCTATAGTTACAAGAGTCAATGGTCTCCTACATCTCAATTCTTGAAAATTTCATTTAATGATTCAACTGATGTGACTCGTTGCAACTCTGGGTAGGCATAGAGAGAGAGAGAGAGAGAGCTATAACATCCAATTGTGTACTAAATTTAATATGAGAGTCAAGATGATAAAGAAATGCTTAAATGCTTAAGAATGTAACTTTTTCACCTTTTTTTGGCAGATGAATTTCAAGACAAATGCCTCGAGGCTCATAATAAACTCCGTGGTGAACACCACGCTAAGGAGTTACAATGGAATACCGAACTAGCCGAGTCGGCAAAAGATTGGGCAAAACGAGTGGCGGATAAAGGCTATCTTCAACACAGCGACAGTACACGTAAAGTTTTGATGAGTTTTGATCATGGTTTAATTTCATGCCGGGACCTCAGTATACTCATTTGCGCAAGGGGAGGGGTGGAGAACAGGTGGGTACTGCTCCGTCTCCGTCATATTGAGCATGGGGAAAGGGGGTGGGGATGGGGGATGGGGGATGGGGGGGCGTTAAACGATCAGTAGAAGGACTTTGACCTTAACACAAGTAGGTGCAAACAAAATGCGGCCTGCTTCACTTCATCTCTTACAAATATTATTCGTCATGTGCATTATATGTAGGAGCTGCCGATCCCGGGCAGGGTAGGGTTCACAGTGGGTCAAAACGTGCCTTTGCACAAGCTAGTACTTTTCCTATGTGATTACATAGATAAAAGATGCCCTTTTCAAATTAGTCATTAAAATGTGCTCTCTTGTTATTAAAATATAGTACAATTTTGTTGGAAAATAGAATTGTAAAGAGAAAGGTGTTCTGCCCTTTTGTTGTAAAACATTAAAACAGCAAAATATTTAAATTTATTGAAACTTTTTGAGATCACTTTGTGGCTTGCCTCCTCCCGCAAGTCACCTGGCTCACTGCCCAGCGAACCTCGGTGTTTCCTCCTCCATCCTCCTCCTCCTCCTCCTCCTCCTCCTCTTCCTCCTCCTCGTCCCACCGCGATTCTTTCTCTGCTTCATGAATAGTATGTGTGTGTCTCTGTGTGTGCCTTTACAGGATTCGGGGAAAACATTATGATGACAGAGGAAGATGAAGATTTCTCCGGAGAAGATGCTGTCGAACAATGGGCTCGAGAAGAGGCTCTTTACGACTACACCAATCCAAAATGGCAGAAAGGTGGTTAATTTGTGGTTATCACTTCTCTATTTTTCATTGTCTTTCTCCTAGTGTGCATGTGAAATTAATTTTGATGCATTGATTGGCCTATTTTGAGTGCACGTCGTATGCAGAGTTTGAAATGATAACATTGTTATATAGTCATCATGTAGGGGCGTAAATGTGTTAAACAGACAGTTAAGAATGATATATCCTTATATTACATTGGCACTGCAAACAAAACCGTGATATCACTTCCTTCAGTTTACATTCTTAGCATCTATCTATATCTTTACTGTGGGAGTTGGACTACCGTTATATCGTGCTCTTTTTGGCACAGGTTTGATATCATGTGAATAACAACGGTTCTATATATGCAAAAAGAACAGATACTAGCTAATGGTCTATTCGATAAAGCAGAGAAATCGATTGTAAATGTCACCTAGTGACAGTGTCTGTCAAAATATTTGTTTTCCTGTCTCTGACGACTTCCTTCTCAGCACTTGTAGGATATATCATATATA
>KN888992.1:857-33429 GCA_000934455.1 Apostichopus parvimensis | reverse complement strand
TAGTATGAGTCCCCCTTGACCTTGTTGGGTGGTGGATGTGGTGCTGTAGAGGAGTAGGAGCCTCCCTTGACCTTGTTGGGTGGGTGGATGTGGTGCGGTAGAGGAGTAGGAGCCTCCCTTGACCTTGTTGGGTGGGTGGATGTGGTGCGGTAGAGGAGTAGGAGCCCCCTTCCCAAGTTTCCTTCTGGTTATGACACTGATTGGTCAACATAAAGGCTCAACTATATTTATGAGTGTTTAATACTAAATGCTTAATTGTCGTAACTCAGTGTGTCAATCTGTTTACACTGAAAGGCTTTTAATTATGTTCAAAGATCGCATGACTTCTTCATAATGACACAATTAAAGGTAGATCAAAACTCAAGGTGCAGCTTTATTTAAATTTTTTTTTTTAAATTTTCATTTCCTCTCTCTTTGAAAAGATGCGACACTGATCTAAAGTGTTTGCTGCAGTTAGCTGAGGAAATCAACAAGAAGTTGAAGATACCAGTGCCATCCATTAGCAAAGATGTCCTTCGCCACCTGGCTGACACTTGTGCGGGCCACTTTGCACCTCTTTGTGCCGCCATGGGAGGGGTCATAGGTCAGGAGGTCATCAAGGCAGTCACAGGAAAGTTTACCCCGATTAACCAATGGGTAAAGTGCCTCTTTTGATTTATCATTATTCAAATTTTCATGATACCAAAGTTCCATGTGGTTTGCAATAAGGGAAGGCTAGGAATGTGGATTAGCTAATGTCAGGTTTGTAATGCATATTTGCAACTTGTGATATAAAACGGAAAGCTAATCGTGATAACTTTTAACATTTTTTTTATGATATTAGAACATGATTCAATCCAATCCAGTGACCCATGAATGATTCATGGCTTGATTTAGGAATCCAATTGTAGCTTTTCCAAACATAGTAGGGAAGGGGATAATATAAGTTGACTTACACCCACCCACCACCACTTATGCTCACCATCTGTTTATGCTACCACACAAAAAAAATGTATTTTGACTTAAATTTTTTAAGTTAACAATAAAGTGCCATCTGCTTATGTTACTACACACAGGTTTCTTTACATTTTTAAACTTTATGATAAAATACAATTTCGTCAAATTGTTATATTAATTTATGAAATATCTTTTGACAGATGCATATTACACATGTTTTCTCATCTCCTAGCTCTATCTGGATGCAAGCGAGGTACTCAAAGGTCTTGGGAACGTTTCTCCAGAAGTCTTAGAGCCAAAGTAAGAACATGCATGCACCCCTCCCCCACCCTCCCCCATTTCTATGGAACAAATATAACCTGCATTGGACATGAGTGAAAACAATGAATGCAAATGGAGATGAAATATATTTGATATAAAAACAACAAGCTGCTTCTCCATAGTTTATTTACAAATTAACTCCCATCGTTTTCATTCAAATGAACGTTCAGTTCAAAACAACTACCATTAATTTTCGACAAGTTCAGCATTTTGTTTTCGTTCACGTTAATCAAAGTACCTTTCTTCCGAGATGCTAATCGCCCTCATTGTCTTTAAACAGGGGCGACAGATACGATCATTTAAGAATCTGCATCGGGGACGAATTGTGTCTCAAGTTAGCCGACCTGAAGCTCTTTATGGTGGGATGCGGCGCCATCGGTTGCGAAATGATAAAGAACTATGCTCTGCTGGGAGTCTGCCGAAGCCCCAACGGCAAAATGACCATCACAGATAACGATCTGATCGAAAAGTCCAACTTGAATCGACAGTTCCTATTTAGACCAAGACACATCCAGGTTTTTTTATATTTTTTTATTTGTTTATTCTGCTCTCTAAGGCTCAAAAATACACTAGGAAGATGCATATTGGCTGTCTGTCTAACGTTATGTAATAGAGATGCTTTTGATAATCAAGCGCATCTATAAAATGCCCCCCCGCCCAAAAAAAAAAAAAAAAATTTAGAACCCAGCTTTGAGAGATGTGAGGGTTGAGATTTATGTCAGGGGCTACCATTCTGTGAGTAGCTGGGTTCTTTTTTGCCACATAATAGTATTTTCTTGTTTAGGGTGATGGATGCAGTATCAGACCTGTGCCACAAATTTTGTGCAAAGAATTTGCAAAAAGGGATAATTAAATGTAGAGAAAATCTTACAGTTGAGGTGTAATGTATTGGTTTCGACAAACTATCTCAAAAGTTTGTTTTGCATATAAAGGATTAACTTCTTTTTTTTCTTCATGTAGTTGTTTTTGGAGAATATTAGAATGTTTTGTTTTGACTTTGGATATTTTCATGGATTACTTGAACTTGTTAGTTCCTTCAAAGTGATAATTCTGTAGGTTAAATAATGGATTGCTTATTAGCTGGACAGCTGCTTGCTTGTTATTTTCCTTTAAAGGGATAATTCTGTTGGCTAAAGTAATGGATTGCTTATTAAACAAAACTTGCTGGAAATTTTTCCTCATCCTTATGTCAAAGTTCTCATCGTAGAATTTTGTTGGTGAAGATATGAAGTTTTGTCAACTTTGGTTTTATTGTGTGTCACAGAATGATTTGACCAAAGCAGAGGGAATGATGTCATTATGGCAGCAATTTAGCTCAAAGTGGTTTAATTTGTGCATTTTAATAATATAACATATCTAAATTCAAGTAACCACAGAAAAAAATAATACTTCTACAAAAAATAGTTGTATTTTGACGAAATTCTAATTACATAGAAACTTAAAAGCCAAGCAAAGAAAAATTGACGAGAAGAAATAGTATGAAGTCAAAGATTAAAAGAACGTGTGTCATTATAACATCACAGAGATTACCTGCTGTGTCAACACTGGTGTTAAGGGGAGCTGTTTTAGTTTGGCCGAAAGGTCCGGGTTATCCAATGAGACTTCTCCATGCTGGGGCCAGGGACTTGCAATTGTGTCCCTTGAACAAGGAATTCCAAGTAAATGGGATTTAATATTTTTAGTTTTTCACATTTTGCTCCACAGAAACCAAAGTCGACCACAGCTGCTGACTCATGTAAACAGATCAATCCTTCACTCAATATAGAAGCACATCAACACAAAGGTATGTATGTATATATTTTAGATCCTCCTGCAAGCAGGAACTTGCGAAGAAGCCATCATCGGCTTATCAAAGCCGCAAGCTGACCGAAGTCAGTCTCTTACATTCATATTTAACGTCCATGATTATGAATCGTCAATTGTCAACAACTCTGTAACTGGACCACATCCATTAATCTTGGAGTGACTCGAACTCGGGACCTTATGATTGAAAGGCCTTGGCGTTAACCACTGAGCTAACACTCCTTGATAGAAGCACGTCAAAAGTATGTCAGAAGTATGTCAGAAGACAGTGGCCATATTGACTAAATTGTCAAGAAATATATAGAAATGTTTTGCTCTAGTGGGAACCAACAGTGTATATGACTTAATTATGAACACATCAAGTGACTTTGGACAGAATTTCAGTCCTAATGTTACTTCCACTATGTTTCAGACTGACTCAAAGCAACCAATTGACATTGTGTGGTGGTCAAGTTTTGTAGTGAATTTTACAGAACCGACTGCGGTTCAGTTAGAATAAATTTGGCCTTGATCATACTAAAATACGATATTTCATTTTAGCTCCACGAAATGAACATTTATTAGTTATTGATTTTTAATTTCATCCCACTCTCCAAATTTTGTTCACCCGACACATTTTCATATCAGTTTCAATCCCATGCGGAAATTGAGATTTGAAATTTGAAACTCTCTGACCTTTTTTTCCCCCAATGAAGCTTGATTAAACTTGAAGAACTGCATATTGATGAGATTTAGTATTTAATATGATCTTTTTGATGTGAAGAGACTGACATGGAATGAAAGCCGATCAATAATACCCCAACCAGACTTGAAAATCCTCTCATATTATAAACTTTCTATATTTGCTTTAATATTAAGTAAAGGATGATTTTAGGCACAAAATTAATTTTGATATGTTGTAGACTGTAATAAAAAAAGGAATTGCCCAGGTTGTTATTTTGTAGAACATTAAATGTTTGAGAAATGACCCTTTAATCATTCTGAGGCTCATCACTGAAAGTGGCTGGTCTACTTAGTCTAACACACCGACCATTCGATCAGTTCCTTAGATGCAACACAATACACTCAATAGGAAACTATAATACTTTTATATCGGCCGATATGAAGTCTAGAAAAACATGCTTCTAGTTGAGTTATTAGGAAATTAATATAGCAAAAGATGAACATGAACATTAAGACCTGCACTGATAGAGCGGACGTCATCCTCAGTTTAGCCTTAAAGGAGCATTCTCTAGATTCAGAATATATCTTTAAAGCTGAATATCTTCAAAACCAAATTGCTATAGAAACATTACTAAGCACTTGAAGTTTATATTCATAGACTATAACATATCAAGTCTAAAATTCTCCCCCAAAGTAATCTTTTAATAAACTGTTGAGTAATGATTTACAGGTTTGCATTTGCCGGTATAAAGGAGTGCGGGAAAGTTTTAAGTGAAAGCAATAAATTGAAATTACAAAAGTTTAACACATAGTTTCCATGACAACCCATGTATTTCTGTTAACATTTAAAATCAATCTTAATATCGTGGCCTTTGGTCTTGTTATCGATCCTTTCATTTTTTGTTCGACTCTTGATCAAAGATACGTTTAGCATTGAAACAAAACTAGAACATTGCCAAACAATAGACGAATATGTTAATTAATATTGTTGGAGGTTAACATTTCTTAATCTTTCTTTTCCTCAGTTCATCCTGCCACAGAACAATCCACATACAATGATGCCTTCTTCGAGGCTCAGGATGTGGTTGTCAATGCCTTGGACAACGTTGAGGCCAGAAGATACATGGACATGTGAGTGGTCTTCTTTACTAGACAAAGGTGTCGGAATATAAGTGGGGTGTGGGTCGGTAAGGTGTGGGTCAGTAAGGTGTGGGTGGGTGTGGGTGTGGTAGGGTCAGCATGTTAGGAAAGGGGATAGGAGAGGGTTGTTGAGATTCTAACTTTACTTTCATTTGCTACCTTGTAAGATTTTTTATCTCATATGTCCTTGAAATTTTTTCTCAAAAGTGATTTCCAGATGCAAGATTGTGAATGTTGGCTGGTCAGTCACTTTTCAAACAAAATGATTGTTTTATCATCGAGCCACCTGATTTCAATGATATAATAAATATTAATACAGTAGCTGTCTCATCCGTTGGCCACGGACTATAATTGTGGCTTCTATAACTTGCTTAAACACGTTATGACGTCTCTTCTTTGCAGTCGTTGCGTGACTAATCAAAAGGCGCTGATGGAGTCGGGCACCCTGGGGTCAAAAGGTCACGTTCAGGTCATCATACCCCACCTGACAGAGACGTACGGGAACCAGCAGGACCCCCCAGAACAATCTGTCCCTTACTGCACGCTCAAGTCATTCCCAGCTACTATAGAACACACCATTCCGTGGGCCAGGGATAAGTTTGAATCCCTGTTCAGTCAGAAACCGGCCATGCTTAACAAATTTTGGATGGTCCATGGATCGCCAAAGGAAGTCATGGAGGTTTGTCAAAAGTTGCAGTGATTTTGAGCTTAAAAAAATTGGAAGAGTAATTCTTTTCTGACCTGATGAATTGTGTATATGTGAAAGAAAGTTGGTGATGTGTTTTTCTTTCACGATTTGTTTTAAGCACAGACAGGATGTACATGGGTTATGCTTGTCAAGTCTCCTCTGTAATCTGTAGGTTTTGTCATGTTTTCTAGTCTAGTGGTTGTTTCTCTGTGGTACATCTATTAACTCTGCACCAGTTACACATGAAAGGAAGTTGTGATGTGTTTTTCTTTAACTGTTTGTTTAAAACACAGACAGGAATCTCTGACTGGAGATCGCTAGTTGTTATTACACAATTTCATTCGTAATTATTTAAGAAGAGATCGTTTGACACAGATTTTCAAGTTTCAGATCAAACTAATTGTTTTAAGCACCTCAACTGCCGTTTTCTAGAGCGCTCGTTTGACGATTGACCAAACTGCACAAATGGATCCCCTGAACTATTAGTTCAATCACCCAGCATGTAATGTATGTACGCAAGTTCATGGGTCTGTTTGCATGCTTGAGAGCTTTGACGCGATAGTGTCATACTGATTCAGAGATCTGCGAGGCAGTTAAATCACGCGTATTAGAACCGATATGAGGGCGCCCTCTTAAGAAATAGGAGAGAGCCCCATCGATTGTGCTTGAGACGCACGAGTAGCATGGTCGACGTGTGTCTCGTTCTAACAGGTTTCTATTGAGTATATTTGAATATGAACATAAATTCAACCTGGCTATATATTGCAAAAATCTTTCCTACATTATTGTGTTCTTTATTTTCACAGAAACTGAGGTCAAATTCAAGACTTGAACACATCTTGATGGTCCTCAAGTTGATGAAAAACCGTCCACAATCCTGGAAGGAGTGCGTTGCCTCTGCCAGGATTAAATTTGAAAGATATTATAATCATAAGGTATTTTGGGCTTTGTATTCAGATTATTGGATCAGATTATTACAACCATCTGGGGATTTCCCTTCTACCAAATGAAAGTTAGTTCGAAAGTAATTATTCACACTTACTGAGAAATAAAACTTGTTGCCCAGACAATTTTTGGCAGAACTATAAAATGCTTTATGTTTTTTCCCTTCCAAATTCTCTACCTTTCCTTCATTAGTTTTAAATGAGACCTGAATCGTAAAGCTTATGAAATGCATCCCTCATGTTTCTTTAGTTTCCAGTAGTCTAACTAAATTTGAGTGCAGAAACCTGCTTTTAAGGAATCTTGGGTTGGTTTTATTTCCTTCAGAATACTGCAACTGTTACTGACATTTTTATATTATAATCTGTAGGACCACAAATTAATGGTAGGTTTATATTTCAATCACTAATATTTTTTAATTTTTGACCATTGTTCCTTGTTTTTCTTTGTAGGCAAAGCAACTGCTTTCATCATTTCCTTTGGACTCCAGAACAAAAGATGGAGGTATGCTTGAGTTTTGTCTTCAAACTCCATAACCAGTTGCAGCCATTTTAGTTAACTGAACTACTGTAAAGCGCATTCTCAGTCTTCTATTTTTAAATTGCTCCCCCCATCCCCATCCCCATCTCCCACCCCCCCTCTCCCCCAAAAAGGAAACACATACAGATAGAAAATCCTCCATTTGGGTTTCCTCGCTGTCAGGAATCAGACATGAGTTGAATTTCAAGTTTTCAAGTTTCAATTAAACATAACGATGACTAAATGCTATCTAAAGTCATAATATTTTATAAAATTGTCCGAAGAAATTAATTCTAGCCCTATATCCCATGTGAGTTATTATGTAGGGCCTACCAAGCACCAACAAAATTTGTGGTCTTGCAGCAAAGAACTCACAGGTTCCAAATTTCTCATAGCCTTTAAACTGTATTCACTTTGGCACCCCACACGTAGAGCATACTAGAGTTGGCCAAGTATGATACAGTCGGCCGGGTCAATTAAAGTTCCATGTAATTCTCTCTTTTTTTTTTGTTTGTTTATTCTGCAGCATTCTTCTGGCAGTCGCCTAAACGTCCACCCACACCAGTCGAGTTCGATACCAACAGTGAATTGTAAGTATTACAGCCACCCCCCGCCCCCCCCCCTACATTAGTTTTCAAGTTGTAAAATGTTGATCTGTTTTCCAACAGGTTCATGATCAACTTCAGCCGTCTATAAGAGGTATAAATTATACAGCAATGTCGCTTTTCATGATATCAATGCAAAGATGCATTGTTTTTTCAGGTTTTTATTTCAGTTTCCTTTATTCCAGTATAAATAGCATAAAATACAATTTATAAATAGGGAAGTATCAAAAGTTATGATCGTAGATTACAATAAAAAGGAAAGCGATTATTTTAGGCAATAGAAAGAAAAAAGAAAAAGAAAAAAAATTGAAATTGAAGCTACGATTTTTAAGAAATTAAAATTGCGTTTAGTTTGGAAGGTGAATTATATCGTTGTTGCTTTGATATCGAAGCAACTATGAATACATGACACTTCTATTTAAGAAAAAAAGAAAAAAAAACATATCCTAAGGCTTGCCAGCCCGACTGTATGCTTCAAATATTAAACAACAAACAATTTAATTAGATTATGCACTCAGTGGTAAAAGAAGCAAGTATAATTTATTCCCTTAAATGTGACTTTTTAATATTTTTAACATATGACAAATTATTTACATGTTGTACCTTTAATATTAAGGGAAAAAAGTTTTGGAAGTATTCTCAATATCAAATATGCTAGCAACCCACAACAGGCTAAATTTTGGATAATGTTTAGACTAGGGTTTCCCTAACTTTATCCCCCCCCCACGAACCCCCTGTGGATGTCAGAGTTGTCCACGAACCCCCAACTTTTAGAGACACGATCTGAGTCATTATCATACTATAATACGCATAACAGTGCTTCGTAAAAGATCAAGTTCATAGTGTAATATTGTAATGGAAAAAAACAAGAGATGAACAAATATTTATTTGGAAACTTCAAGATCAGATCAGATCAGCTCTTTATCTTTACGACGTACTGTCATGCGTTCACCAACTTCACCAAAGTCATGCGGCCTGTGTCTGTTTCATAATTCAGTTATTTATCACATGCACGATACGGTACTACTATGGCAACATATGCGTATGGAACGTGAAAAGAGTTTGTCGATTGGTACGACTTTTGTACATTACTAAATTATATGATATATCAGATTTTAGTTCAACAAAAAGTACTCTAGTTTTGACTTTCAGAAACGTCTCACGAACCCCCTGGGATGGACTCACGCACCTCCTGGGGGTTCATGCACCCCAGTCAGGGAACCCCTGGTTTAGACGTATTTTTGTTCGTTTGTATTTTCAGGCACATGATGTTCATTCGGAGCTGTTCTCGACTGATAGCCGACTACTGTTGCATTCCATGCACAGAGAATGATACGGACAAGAACAACATTGTGGACCTTCTCAGGGATGTGAATGTTCCAGAATTTGTCCCAAGTAACAAGGTTTGTCTTAATTCATATATTATTAGCATGTCTTGTTCATTTATAGTTTGTTTTGTTCGATACCACAACATCGATACCAAAGGGCTTAATGCACAATTTAATCAGACACAAGTTAAAGAGTTACGAAAAGAAAGTGATCTTAAAACTTATGGTGGGCTTGGCAAGAATAAGTTACGTAAGAGTTCACATAACCAAAAAAAATAACATATCATAATTGGAATTCAAAATAAATATGCCCGGTAATAAAATAAAGCTAAAGGCACCAGGTACACCACATCAGTTCTGAGTCAGTACAGCTCCCCTGCCCTTACTAAAGGGCGGAAAGCAAACCCCAAAAGTGGACTTAATTATACTTGATGCCATCGGTCATGAAGCAAAGCATATCTCAATGGTTGTTTTAATATGAATCAAACGTATAGACTAATCTCGCAGTTGCATTTATCTGTTGTCAAGTTTGCTGCAGTCTGGTGGTACAGTCCAGAGTGGTTAAAGGAAAATAATAAATACCAAATTGTTTACATATTTTACTTCAGTACGGTGAGCTAGGAACGATCAAATTATTCCCCTAAGAAAATTCAAAAGTTTGCCTGTAAAAAAACCCACAAAATATTACATTAAATTTGTGTGACATGAAATTTTTGTGATTGGATTGGCCTAAACCATTACTACATAGGAAATGTCAGGGTTTAACTAGTTGTGTTGATCCCTTAGTCAGAGTAGAGGATAATCCAATTTTTAACCCTAATACTTTGATCTGTCGCCATGGTAGTGCATCTCTCTGTCTGTGTTTCTGTCAATAGGTCACCACCAATGGTTGAAAGGCTATTTGTTGTTTGCACATCATATGCTGAATTTTTACCAAACGCACATTTTTGCCTACCAAGTCATTACTTTGGGAGTCTTATCTTAAATAGAATGCGTTCGTTATGTTTTGTTAGGAGTATTAACTCAGAGAATGTTGATATCATTTTGTATGTTATCACATTTGATTTATCACATTTGATTGATTCCCCCCCCCACAAAAAAAAAGAAAATAGTTACAGAGGACGCAGAGAATAAGCCAGAGGCCATCACGGAGGATGACATTACAGATGAAGATATAGCAAAGGCCATCAGAGATCTCAAACATTTACAAGAAAACGGCAAGACGTCGGATGGTAAGTGGACACATGCTGAGTAAAAATCAGCGTTTAATGGTTCGTAAATGGGAAAGCTCCAAGAGTATATAAAAACATATTAATGTCAATTGGTTTCTGAACTCTTTATAGTAGTATATGTAAGTATCTGGTGATGCAGATTGCATTAGCAGAGATGGTCTTGATAAAATATGAGAAAAAAGGTGCCTGGTGGGGGGGGGGGGGGGGGGGGCGGAAGGGAGCAGCTTGGGTAAGCTACTGAAATATGCTGCAGTTTAAGTCTATGTTTTAATTCGTTAGAAGGAAATCTGAAGTTTTAAGCTCCAAATTTTATATGTATGTATATTTATAAACACACACGGCACACGCATATGATAAAGCGTTGGAGAGTAGCGGGTACAAGGGAACTATAACCAGTCAAAACAAGGTGGACACAACAAAACGGTCCAAGGAAAATAAAAGAACCGCGGTAGAAAAATTAGACGGCTATAATCTCATCAAGTCTCCTTCCTGTTTTTTTCCCCCATTTTTTCTTGTTTTCTGCTTGTTTTTAATTCTGCATCATTTTATAAGCAAACCATCATTTGATGTTTATATCTAGAAATGAAGATGAAAGCCAGCACTCATCTCTTGCATAAACATAATTCATTTTGTATAACATAATTATACTAACGACATTTTATAATCTTAGGTTCTAACTATTTTACTCATTCTGTCCAATGTAATTAATATCCAGATTTGTGATTGTGGTCTGAAAACATGCCCACCCACTGTCTGCTGATTGAATTATTTCTGTTGACTTGTTTATTTTTTAATTTGTTTTTCTAAATTGAACCTTTCTAGCTCCAAATAACCGTGAATGATTGACCCAGCTGTAGTAGGGTTCATACGTGGTGTGATAATAAGCATTTGTGTGATGCTTTTCATTTGGGAATGATTCATGAATAAACAAAAAAAATCAAAGGTCTTAGTTTTATCTACCAACAATTTAAAAAAAGTCACTACAAGGGGTAAAGTTTGACTATAAACATTTGTCCAAGTTTAACATATACAGTAGTGTTTGAATTTCACAAACAAGGCTTTGTATGTTTCTTTAACATCTCTTATTCGTGTGCAACCTCGATCCCTATTCATATTTTTGGTCCAATTAATGTGTGTGCATTCTGTATACACTACTATGTGTATCATCAGGACTTCGTTGTTTCCCCTCGAACATCCCTATTGTTGTGTTTTCGTATGGTAGGCTTGATTTAAGAGACATCTCAGGATAATTAACAATAATCAGTAACACGATTAAGGTCTCATTCGACTTCGATTTATTGATATTTTCTCTGCATCTGCTTACGAATATTCACTTCCCAACAACTCCAGAACGTGACTCCTGGGAGAACCAGCAAAGGTCCTTCCAGAAGCTTCGATCTGGGTCTCTTGACCACATCACGTGACATACATGATAATGAATAATTATGAATCAATAACCAATCACAATACTGAAGATTATCTTTGATTTTACCGAGAGGCATCGGAAATCCTCTACACAACACTATTCATAGGTGTGGGTTATATCTTGGAAAAGGTGTAAAGAGACCCACCCGGGAGGTTCCAAGAGTGACATATTATAGAGTACACCGGAGACGGTCTTTAGTGGTCAACAGCCAGAGTGTGTCTGAGTACATTATTTTCATTACATCATTAAACACAATACATTGTTATGCATGGCCTTTCCATAAGGTATGCGCGGCCGTTAATAATACTTAGGGTGGTGTGCACACGATCTACATATTGCACACAAACTTCTTTTATTTGCACATGTCACTAAACTCTTAATATATAACAGTGGGCTGTGATATCTCTTCTCTTTCAGCCTGTCTTAGGATGATCCCAGCGGAATTTGAGAAAGATGATGATTCCAACGGTCACATAGACTTCATGACATCGGCATCAAACCTCCGAGCGACGATGTACAGCATCGAAACCGCGGACAGATTTAAGACGAAGCGAATCGCGGGTCGTATCGTTCCAGCTATCGCCACGACCACTGCAGCAGTCTCCGGTTTGGTAAGGATTAAAAAAACAGCCTATATTTGACTATTTCTTCAATTGGAAGAATTTTTAGTCGATAGTGGGGACTAGAAACTTCTGTAATGTAAATACATATGTGACATGAGAATTAGTTATTACTATGCATTGAAGGATAGTGAGCGATACTGCACTGCATTGCTCAACTTTTGTACTTTTTTTTTTTTTTTTTAAATGCTTTGCCAGTGGATGTGAAATTTCTGTCAAGCTATAGTAATAAAAAGTGTTTTCAATTATTGCTTTATATCCTTAGTTCAAACTGATACATGTAGAAGAAGCCTGGCAAATTTTATGGGGTTATATTTGATAGTTATGTCCCCTTATTTGCAATATAAACTAGTCTTGTTGCTATGCAATTCTGTGACTGCATTCATGAAAGTGACTTTTCAATGGATGGCTGTGCAAAAAAACCATTCTCAAAGGTGCACTGGATCACTGAAGAAATTTAAGGCACGTCATGGCATGCTCTCTGCTTTAACCTGTCTGAGCTCAATCATGTGTTGCTACTCTAAGTCATTTCAGCTTTATCCTGATTGGTTTTCATATTTTGTTTGATATATTTGAATTAATCTATAGTATGCATTTGAGTGCTGAAAATGAATCAAAGCTTGTCCACTTCACAATTTACAAAAATGTTGAGATTAATAAGTATGGCTGATCTTGTCTTGAGATTTGAAGTGTGCAGATGTCAATGCTCTGTGTCCCAATTAAAGTTATGAGCATTCTTCCACATGTATGGGACACATTCATGTTCCAGGAGCAGATAGCTGAACATTTTATAGCAACATTGAACTTTGACCCAAGTATGATATATTAACGATGTGGCTACACTTACCAACTAATATTTTTGAAAAGAAGTAAAACCCCCCCTTGCCCCCCCCCTCAAAAATAAAACACACAGTGTGTCAAATTAAAATACAAATAACATGCTTGGACATTCAAATATAGATCTGCAGTGTAATTTTGTTTTGTTTAACTGTGTAAAATATCCAGATAACTTTATCCCCTCTCTCTTCTGCTTTTCATTTACTTTTACATCTCAAATTTTAAATGTTTTAACTCCCTGTTTATACTTCTTTCACAGGTGACGATTGAGCTGATCAAGTATATACAAGGATGTTTATTAGGCGATCACAGGAACGCGTTCCTCAATCTAGCGCTACCGACAGTGATGGTGTCCGAACCTGCTCCCGCTATCAAGATCAGAATCAAAGACGAGATGTATTTCACAGACTGGGACCGGTGGGAAGTTCATGGCCCCGCAGGTTATAAGATGCAGGATTTTGTACAGCACTTCCAGGTAAGGGCAGGGGCTAATGCAGAGAGGGAGAGACAAATTTCGGATATAACTACCCCTGGTTGAGATCTGGTGGGGGACGGGGGGGGGAGGGGACACATGAACTCAAAGTGTGCACTACTTCTTTGTTATACTCACTTTGATGAAATTCAATATCTTAAATGTGAAGGTTAACACTAAATCATTGCTTGAGGTAATCTATGATTTTGGGCACATATGTCAATTATTTGATGTCATAAATCTGGCAGAGATATAAAACATATTTTAAATCTAATATTATTTGATATAATATCAAATCTAATATTATTTGATATAAAATCAAATTTATATTATTTGATAATATCAACAAAAATGTTTTGCTATAATATCAATTTTTGTTTTGCTATTATATATCAATTTTTGTTGTTGCTATTATATATCAAATTTACTGACTGTAGTGGTCTTGAAGTCAAAGTTGAGAAAAACATCGCTGCACAAAATTTTTTGAGATTTACCAAGGTCGAAAGACAAACCCATTTTATTTTCACTGGCTATTAGCGAGAACTCTCTCCCATAGTACGTAAACAAGACTGTAAAAAATTTCAACTTGCCCATTCTTAGGACGGCAGGTTACAAAATACCCACCGCTCTCCCTTTCTCTTTCTCACTTCTTTCTCTTCTATTATGTTGGTCCTTTTGTACTTTGTAAAATATATCTATATATTATACATATTTCTTATTTTGTATTTCTTGTTTGGTGAATCACAGGACAAATACAAGCTCACCGTCTCTCTTGTCGTCCAAGGCACAAAGATGATCTACGTCTCCATGCTACCGGGTCATAAGAAACGACTCAAACAGACGTGAGTTGAGAATGTCACACCTAACGTCACATCAGATTGTCACATGTCACATCAAAATGTCACATCAGACTCTTTCCTTTAATATTTGTCGCTGAAAAAGAGGGACACAAAAAGGTCTTCTTTCTTCCGCTAATTTGTCTGGATTTATTCAATGTCGTGTCAAATTAAGTCACGTCTGTTTGAATTTTGTATTTGATTAGGTTTTTTTTAAATTTCTTTGTATCCTGTCCATTGTTATAGGTTTTTCTAGATAGATGGCATTTAACAAATGCTGCTGTATTACCTCGGTTGTTGTTGAGTTTTTTCTTTAATGTTTGAATGCAACATCTGCTTGCAAAGTACTTGCAAACTGCTTGCAAAGTGCTTGGAAACTCGTGGATTGTTAGCTCAGTGGTTAACGCTGGTGCCTTCCAATCATAAGGTCCCGAGTTCGAGTCACTCCAAGATTAATGTATGTCGTCCAGTTACAGAGTTGTTGACAATTGACAATTCATAATCATGGACGTTAAATATGAATGTAAGAGACTGCCTTCGGTCAGCTTGCGGCTTTGATAAGCCAATGAGGCTTTTTCGTGAGTTCCTGCTTGCAGGAGGATCTAAAATACATATATACATACTTACAAGTAACCCTCTCCCCCATATTAATACAGAAGAGTAAAATGCAAAAGGAAGGATCGTCAGGGTCACAGATAACCAGTGCTTTCACAAATCTGCACAAATTATGCCGTCTTTTCAAAACAGCTGTCAATAGAGCTGAGACGTACAAACAACTCTCATAGCAGACTGTTTTCTTCACCCACTTTTTCACAGTCGTAAAAGCAAAAAAGGTCGATTGAAGTGGTTTGTTAAAGGTAATTATGGCACTTAAGGCAACAAAACAAATTTCAGATCAATTGTATCAAACACTGCACTTATCATATTATTATTCGTCTACAAAATTTAAAAAATGATTTTGTGTGGGAACCGCACTGCAATTATACACAGCTAGAATGGACTTCATTTATTAATCAAGTTAATGAATATATGGCAGGATAATGGCTTTATGGTTTTTTCGCAAATGAATTCTATCATTCTAAATCAGTTGAATTTACTGCATTTGTGTTATCAGTGGGTGATATATAAGTGAATTTTTCATTAAAATCACGCAAACAGATGAAATACATACATTTAAATTATTGCGGACATGGAGTACCAGAAGGATTGGAAATGAAAACAGGAGGGCTCGACAAAGAAGACATTTCATGAAGAAAGAGGGAAGAACGAATTAAAAATCAGAAAATCAATAAAAATACAACAAAAAAAACATTGGAAACAAAAGCAGAGATCAGAAATTTGAACGAGATAATACAAAGGTAAGCAAGAAAGAACTCTCGAGGGAAACAAATGATGACCACTCACAAACAAAAGAAAGAAACAAAAACGAATGAATGAACCAAAACTAAACAACAACACAAACATGAAAATTAAGGGCTAAACTAACTGATAAATTTTTAAATTTGTTTTTGGCAAACATTGTCAATTTTTTTACAAAAACACCAAATTAATGATGAAAGTTTCAATTCCACCCAAACCTCATCAACTGCTAGAATGTTAAACATCATCGGTAAACACGATGAGCTAAGTTTTGTGTCGTCTGGCTGGACCACAAAAGTAGCAGGTCTACTCTTTTATATTAACTGTACTCCACTCTTTTCCAGATTCACTCTTGAAGGTAACTTTATAAGAATTGAAGCAAAATGACCATTGGCAGGTTGTCATGCCAGCAATAATGTATGCTTGAAATGTAAAGTGAAATCGGGAAAGAAAAGAGAAAGTGCAAAAAGTCAGAAAATACTAATCTTCGAGTCATTTATTAAATGTAGAATAGTTTATAGTTTTTTGAAACCAAAACTAAAGGTAAAGATTAATCTTGAGATACCTCTCGGTAATTGAATCTCAGTATCAGGTATTTGACTGCTATTTTATATATATAAGGACAATTATTATTTGAGTGTGGAGAGCAGTTAACTCTAACTAGCATCTTTCTTTCAAACTTAATATATTTTCTCTGTACATGATCATCGTTTTAGTGTTATCGTCCGGAAGTAAAATGATTTGCACCCTGTTGCAATATATAATAATAATCAGGTAGTTACATTTATGATGCTTAACCGACCACGAATGTGGGAGAATCACGCAAGGGCTTATGGATTACCACTTACACGTTGGGTGGCTTCCAATTCAACATTTTAACTCACATTTGGAATCTTTGTAATTTAGAAAGAAATTTTGGATGGGAAAACCATAGATTGCCCTTGGATGAAAAACCCACCTTGACCCGGTCGGGAATAGAACCCGAACCTCCCGATTGCTAAGCCTCATTGCTTCAAATGCCACTTGACCACTTTCAACACTGGTCACATAAAACATATAGGATTATAGTTTATGCAGCTTATGAATGTTAAGATTTAAAATTATAGGATTTTTATAAAGCTGATCGAAAGGAAGGAATAAAAAAATCTTAATTATGGCATCAAAAGCACCATAGTAGGAAATCAACTTTAGTAATGGTTCATCATTTATATACAGTAGTTCAAAGGCAGTATTTGCATATTTACTGTCGGGCTGTTCACATAAAGAGCATCAGTCGATCTGTTTTTCCAAATAGGCCAGATTGAAAATGGGAGTGGAAATTTCAAAATTAATTGGCCTTTGGTGAACTGGGAAATTATTAAAACTACTTTTGCTTCTTCTTTGAACTTGGAGAAAATTAATAATAGAAGAGCTACTTTTATATTGCACCAAAGCTTTTCTTTGCTTGTCAGATGTTGCAACAAAAAGAAAGAAAAAAATAGATTGTAATAACTCGCTGGAATGCCGGCATGTTTTTTGGGATTGTATTTAATTTCCACCACATTAAAATGTGGCTGTATATTGACATTAAATGGCTGCCTTCCAAGCCATTTATTATTATTTCATTCATTTTTAATGATGTTTAGACATGTACACCCCCATTGATCAAGAGCATTAGCCATGAGTTTAGAAACAAAAAACCATCACCTTTAAAAGTGTTACTTTTCCTGAATTTTGATCATAGTTTATGCATCATTAATTTCTCCTCACAGGATGGTGGAGCTGATCAAGCTTGCCGATGGCGTACGGAGCATCGACCACCTTTAAAAGTGTTACCCTTCCTGAATTTATCTTCATAGTTTATGTGTTTTATGCATGATTCATTTCTTCTCCACCACAGGATGGTGGAGCTGATCAAGCCTGCCGATGGCGTACGGTACATCGACCACCTTTAAAAGTGTTACCCTTCCTGATTTTATCTTCATAGTTTATGTGTTTATGCATGATTCATTTCTTCTCACACACAGGATGGTGGAGCTGATCAAGCCTGCCGATGGCATACGGTACATCGACCATCTTTAAAAGTGTTACCCTTCCTGATTTTTGTTCATAGTTTATGTGTTTATACATGATTTATTTCTTCTCCATCACAGGATGGTGGAGCTGATCAAGCCTGCCGATGGCGTACGGTACATCGACCATCTTTAAAAGTGTAACCCTTCCTTATTTTATCTTCATAGTTTACGTGTTAATGCATGATTCATTTCTTCTCCACCACAGGATGGTGGAACTGATCAAGCCTGCCGATGGCATACGGTACGTCGATCTGACTATAGCCTTCGAGATTGAGGATGAAGAAGAAGACTTTGATGCGGACGGTGATCTGCCAGCTCCACCCATTAGATATTTCTTTGGTGTTTAACTTATCAAGTAAAAAGATCGTCATTAAAAAAAAAAAAATTGAAAGGAAATTCATATTAGAACTCATTTGTACCCTTGAGGTCAATACTCTGTAGAAATTCATGATTATGTGATCAAGTGTGATACGTTGGTTGAAACTTGGCGGTTGTTTACCCCTTGGAAGATCATCCTACATCATGTAGACAATATGAAGGAATTTTTGTTTGCACACTGCAGAGATGCAGGAAGGAAGAAGGCAAGAAAATTGAGGAAAGAGTCTGTGTACAAGTTTCTTAACCTATCGACCAATTTACCGAATGCCATAATGCAAGGACAGATGGTTTCCTTAACGATGAGAATTCAAGGACAGTAATACCTTGGGTAGCATCATCTTATCACCTTATGATTTTTTGTAACACCTTTCCATTTTCTCAGTGTTTCTCCTCTGCGATAATGCTCACTAGTTACTGACTTTTCAACGTTGAAATAAACGTAGTAATTGTAATGTTGCTTTAATAAATAGCAGTACTTGATGCTATGTTTAGGCTATGTCACTGTAAATTGTTGTTGTTACCACAGTGATGTAATGTTGCTATAACAGTAAATGATATGTGCCTACTATTAACTAAATGCTATGTCGCAATGATAAATTATAAGCTTTGTTTATATGTATAAGCATTGTTACTATGGTAATGCAATGCTATTACAATCATAGCAAGATATTATGTTACGGTCCGGTTTCTGCTTTGTACTCATGTTGATAGTATGTGTCATGATAGCAATAGCTATGACTGTAATAATATATGTAGTACCAATGCTGGTAACATATGTTATAATATCACCTATTGTTTGACTTTTTCTATGATTGCTATAAATAACTTTCTTTTAAATGTTATACTATGGTGATGCTATATTGCAATAAAAGTATAAAGGTAACTACAATGATAATGCTATATTTCTGTGATAGTATATATGTAACCGTATCAACCGTATGTTGCTAAGATACGTGTAATCTAGTATATATATATATAGCCTATGTTTTGCTATTATATTTAGGCTATGCTGCAATAGCAGTAAATATAATTAATATTATAACAGTGGTCTGCAATTTAAAAAGTACGGTTTGCCTTATCTATGAATGTATAACATCCTCTTAAATTTTTCTGTTTAATAGAAAGGTTCATAATAAAAAGGTCAACATTTTTGCAGAATTATTCTGCTAGATAGGTATATTACTTATGTTAGACACATGTTAATTTTTTGTAAATAATAAAACTTAATTACAGTAAAAATTATGCTTTGTGATACTAGTGACCTGAATTTTATGCTGTGTTGGATCAAGAGCGAGAGAGAAGCTTCTGTTAAAACAAAGTAGAACATATTCCCCCTTCACTCACCCCTCCCCCCTCCCCCAACCTCCTACCCCTCCCCTCTCCAGTCAAAGCAGAGGGAGACACTATATAGCCTATATCAGCTAGGCCAGCTAGTGATGGAAAAGCTAAAAATGATATTATGGGAAAGGTTGATTTGTCTTTAAAATAAGTATTTAATTTTTTATGAATCAGGCTAGTATATTCTACTGTTGAGGTAACTGTAAAGATATTTTATTTAAGGTCGTATCAGATTGTTACTGATTTGGAAGTAAAAGCCGAAGCTTGCAATAATTAATTGCTTATTAAAAGTGATAATGAATAAACCAAATCTGCAAAGTTTGATTTGTCTTTTTTGACTTTTTGGTAAGTGTCCGAAATTCATGGCCGATTGAAAACCATTCATTTCTAGAATGGTTGCCTCTTGCTATAATGATGTAAAGGGTATTACAAGTATGAGTGTGTTGTGTGTTTGTATGTGAATAATGTGACAGTGGCGGAATGAGTCGTACATTGTCTCACAAATTAAAAATTAAAGTGACCGAAATGACAAGTTGTTACCTTATATCCGCATAGAGAGACTGTAAAATTACCTGTCATGTCTCGACATTTAATTGAGTTACTAGCCATTGGCGTAGGAGGCGGGATAGGGGGGTGGGGGCTGCAGCCCGGCCCCAACCAAATACTTTTTGTGAAAATTCGGGCAATATGCAGAGAATTTTTCGGGCACCTACTGAAAGGAAAATAAATTGTAATGATGTAGCTAAAGCAAATCAATAGTTTAAAAAAACATCTCCTAAATTTCTAAGCTTGCCCGACTAATTCGCCATTACTAATGTAAAAGCCTATATTATATGTACATTAACATGTTGAACGAGCGCGAAAAATGTTGGTAATATTTTTCGGGCAAGTCGTTACAGCCCCCCCCCCCCCAACATCCTCCCTCCTAAACCTATGGTTACTAGTGAAATCGCCAGTGTTTCATCTCGCCCTATTTGCATATACGCACTAAGCAAACATGAAAAACAAGCACTACGTGGTATGCAGATGCTTCCTTCTTAGTTTATACCCTGGTGTGATCACGATCAGTGCTTTTGTTGAAGGTCAAAGGTTAATTACAGGAGGCAACAACACTCTGAGCACCTGAAAAATCCTTGTTAAACAAGTTAAACCAGCACGTCAGCGGTTTGAGTTTATTTTCCACAAATACGGAATATTAAACAATGGCCAACAATGGGGTTAATGGCTTGGTTGCATGTCCTGCGAGCCTAATATGTTTAGTAGGCAGTGTCAGTGATTGATTTGAATCAATCTTGGCAGTTAAATTTCTTATAAATTAATATAATTTGGGGTAATATTGTAAAATTTGCCAGTTCCCTATTCGACAAAGGTACCACATGCCCCACTTCCAATTGTTGTTCCCCGTTCTCTACGCGCTTGTTTATCCAATCATTGTAACCGCTAGAATTCAGCCAAGACACCATAAATCACAAGAATGTCTGTTTTGCCATTTGCTTTCGTCATTGAATTATCCTTGTCTTCACAATGCTTCGACCTATATTAATTGACCATCATCCAGAATAAAAATCTACCCTAACTCATTTCGAGACTATATATATATGGTTATTTCAAATTTGAATTAACGACCAACATTTTTCCATGAACAAAAGGCATAATTAGTAGTTTGTTGAACAATGATGAAATGACGATTATTTAATTTTGTAAATAAAAAACAGAAAAGCTATGCTGCGCACCTTGCATGGACAGAAAATTGTCACTGGGTGGGCAAATAATTAAAGTAATTTATTTTTACTTTCTTCACTGTTGATATATCACTCTTCAGTTGGTCACCGTGACATTATCAGAGTATTATGATCGCTTTTCTGATCTGCGAAGATAATAGATATTATGAAATATCTGAAATCAATAGAATTATATCAGTGTTAACAGAATTACGCAAAGGTACAATTTTTATATTTTTTTGAACCAGTCTTGGTTAGAAGAAACTAAATATAATCGAAGTACAACATTCTCGAGGAAGCATATTTATCCTCCTCGGTTATCTTTTCAGACTCGAAACGTCTGATCGACCCTAAGTTATTCACAAAGTCTTCACCGAAAGCATTCATCATGACTTCATCTTTTCTAAGGCATTGGATGGCACTTTCAACATCCGTCGGAAGTAGAGCCGTGTCAGGAGGGAGGTGTCCTTCATCAGTACAGAGTTTGTCTAAGGGAATCGGAGCAGGAAGAGACAGTTTACGTTCAATTCCATCAATCCCAGCCGCGATCGTTGCTGCCAGACTAATATAAGGATTGCCAGCGCTCGACCCAATCCGATTCTCCAGATATAGACCGTGTTTCCCTTGCTTCTTCAAACGTATCGCGCAAGAACGATTGTCGACTCCCCAGGTAGCGTTACAAGGAGCCATATTGTTAGGTGAAATCCGGTCACGACAGTTAACGGTTGGAGCCTGTAGAAAGGACAGCGCACAGGCATGTTCCAAAAGACCAGCTACCCAATATTCACCAATTTCTGACAAGCCATAAGGTCTAGATGCATCCGCAGTCATCTGCGTCTTACCGTCTGGTGTCCACAGAGAGTGGTTAAGGTGTCCAGATGCTCCTACGTCACTCTCGAAAGGTCTCGTCATAAAACTGGCCACAAATCCTTCCTGCATGGCCATTTCCTTGACTCCGGTGCGGAATGTGGCCGCATTGTCGGCAGATCGGATCCCAAAACTCGGTTCCATTGTAATCTCGAACATTCCTTTGCCGTATTCTGTTTGCACGCTATCAATATCGACGCCAGCCTTTAGTAGGTTAAGAACGAGTTGGTCGATGAATTGTTGATGCTTTGCTAAACGCAAAGTGGAACAAGCATTTGTACCAGATATTACCGGTTCTCTAGTGGCTTCGTCTACCAACCAAAACTCATATTCAAGCGAAGAGAAGATTGACATATCCTTCGCTTTTAGTTTTTCTAGTTGATTCTTTAAGATACTGCGAGGGTCCAAAAGAACCTCGTTGTTATTGCCAGATGTCGATGCCGGTGTAGCAGAGACGAAGACCCTCGCCGTATTCTTGACCCAGGGTAGAGTAGTGAAGGTAGTTAGATCTGGATAGCAAATCATATCAGATGTCAGATATTTCGCTAACAGAGGACTCTTTAAACTGATATCAAGGTGTGGGTCTGATGCAAATATAACGATTGGGAACGAAATACCGGAATTCACGGCCTTCGAGAAATGACGAATTGGGATGGTTTTTGATCTAGCTACAGAGTTTGTATCCAAAAATTCAAATCGTACATTTTGAATTTCTTTCGTGTTTAATTCTTTCAACACATCTTCCATCTTTCTATCGTCGTGGTGATTCTCCATCGTCATCTGGAATACGTCTTATTCAGGTTTCAAAACTCTGTTGGAAGAAACAAAGGAGAAGATTAGAGGAATCCGTTGTCTTGGAAATAAGTACACTAATTTATCATCCAACAGCACTGTTACGTTCTAAAAAAGAAGACATGATTCTATGGACACATACCAGGGCCGTTTCCATGGGGATAGGGAAATACCGCCGAATTTCTTCCAAATACATAGTTTACGCAAAGTCGTGTACACTGAAACCATTTAAACTACAACATTGTATAGTTAAAATGAATAGAAATGATAGCATCATTTTGCATCTAATCCCTCTTACCGAAACAAAGATCTTAACAATAAATTGTTCCCCCTTCTCGAAAGACTTGAAAAAGGAGAGCATCTGAGGAAAGCAACATCAAGTGTCAATGATGTGTTAAAGGAGCAAATGCTCCATCTGTAATGACACGACCGTTTGGTTCGAACGTGCTTGTTGAGTATCTTGTACACCACACCACACAGCCCACACCACTCCACCCCATCCCGAGCGACACCTTAACACACTTAAAGGTCCATTTCATTCGCTCATTTCGAGAACATGAAAGTTGAGGGGATAACATATTTAGCTTCTGTTCGGAATAGCAAATAGGAAATTACAATATATTCTGTTGCTATACTCAAAATGAGGATAAACATTGATGGAGTTCCGAAGAGCTGCTAGTATTTTTGCTTTGTTTCTTGCTTGCTTCTTCACAAATTGAAAAGTCAAATCAGTGGTTATAATTAACAACTTCGATTTTATCTTTAAGCAAAACCTTAACGTTTTTGTTGTTACTTTTATTCATTTCTTGTAAATAACGGTTGACTGCCAATCAGGACGATGAATTATTTATAATATGTGAGTTTGATATCGAATAACAACGAACAAATCATTATTATCAACTGAAACAGTTCCCTAACAATCCGACTTTGCGAAAGTAGTCACAACTTGAGCTATATGAGCGTCCACACTTGAGCAGAATAGCCTTAAATTGATAGCTAACAACCATTTTCCCCCTTTGTTTTTATTTAAAAAATTTTGCCCATATGAGTGTTTTGGGAAAGCAAAATACTAAGTTCATTGTCCAATTGATTTATATACAGAGTATAATCTCGCTCGTATTAAAATGACAAAACTCTATATGAATATTTAAGCAAATTCCAGTGAAATGGATCCGATGTCGGATATCCCGTTCTTGTCGTATTCTAAAAGTATCGTTTCGGGGCGGGAACCTATTGCGTAATACTTAGTTCAAGCGTTATATGAACTTAGAGGACATTAGCGGCTCTCGACTCGTACATCGACGTATCTTAATGGTATTGACCTATCTAAATTAAGTCGTAAAAAAGACAGACCAAACAATCGCCTATTCTGATGCAAACAAGCATGCAGACTCCATACGTGTTGGATGTGTGATATATCTTCATGTCGTGAACTGTGATTTTCACAAAACTTGGCATACCAAGGATGGATTTCTTTTAAGCTGATCTGTTAAAGGTATGCTGTATTGGCCCCACTTATGCTAGATATTCAAATATGGTCACCTTTGGTCAAAATTCTTAGACTTTTTTTATTACAACCTTCGATGGATATTTTCCTCACTGGGACATTCAGTCATCTGGTGTGTTCCTTAAAAATGTCTGAGAACAATTTGGAGAGTAAAGACATCCAGGAAAGTACTTTTTGAAAACTTCTAGCAATTATAGCGTGCTATAATTTAGGGTCTGTACTGACTACCTTTAAGCAGTGTTTCCAAAAATGGGTGTAAATTACCCCTTCGGAGGTAATAAACCAAAAATGGCACTGTTGCTGGTAGTAAGAAAAAATATGATAGAAATATTAGTCAGATTCATTGGTCCATGGCTTGTTAGTAATTTGCTTTGTGAATTCAGGAATATAGGCTACAAATGGGGATATTAACTGATGAATAAATGACGTTGCTCCTTTCTTTATTCGCCAAGAACCTGGGCACGAAAACCAAACTACCGAACGACTGATCTACTCTCAACCCCGGTCCCCTTGCATCGAGACTGTGACTGTTTGATCATCGTCGGGTGTGCATCACCATTCCCCTCCAAAGGGAACAGATACTACACATGATCTTAGCCAAAAGGCCGAGAAGCGACTCACTATTTCAAAAAGGGCAATGGTAATCTGTGTTCTCTATCAATTTGTACCGATTTTGAATGGGTACTGTCAGGAGTCTTTTTGAGATTTTATTTCACCATTGAATATTGTTAACAAGAAGAATAAGCTTAGTTTTCGATACATGATATATAAACAAAATTCAAATGCAAAGCCAAAAAAAAAAAGCAAACTGAAATCAAGTAAAAAAATTGCAAATTCAGAAAAAGAAAACCACTGACCTTATCCCTTACCAGTTTAACTATTTCTATGCCGTGTTCGTCTACACACTTCATCAGCTTGTGAACACTTCTCAAGCCGGTGATATTCACGATGTCCAGCTCTTTTGCCTCTATTCTTACAAGATTATCATGTAATGTCAATACAAACAGCAGTTTGTTGCGTAACATTTTATGGTATGTTGTGTTCAACGTTTTCTCCCAATTCGGCGATACCATTGTACTGTAGGGTAGGACATGGATATGTTATAGCTGCGGATACGATATAGCGTCTTGTGCAATTTTGCGTTTAGTTGTGATGTATCGAAATTTACTAAAGTTATAATCAATATCGAACGATTGATGAATATTTATATCGACTTAAAATTATTTTATAAACTGAGCATTGTAGTGGTCTTTACCAATTCAAAATCTCTTTGATATCTGTCACATCTATTACGTAATGTATATGTGTACACTCCGACCGATTTGTTTGCTCCGAGTTCATCTCCGAGTCCTTTTTAGGAGACAGTTACAAAAGGTAGAAAAAGTCCCGAAAAAGGTGTACGAGGGGGCGGTATTACTCAAACTCGGGACACTTTGGAACTCTAGTAGGTCTATAGATAACCTAGTAGGTCTATGTTTAGGTCTATAGACCTAAACATAGACCTACTAGGTACCTACTATAGTAGGTCTAGTAGGTCTATATTAAACCTTCACGCGCAAGCTTTAGTTGGCCAACTACTATAGTATCCGCTGCTATACATTTGTATTCATCTTCTCTCTCATAACAAGGGAACTCCACGAACGTTCTCGAGCTGATGTGCTCGTACTACAAGTCTGTTGATAATAATATGCTTAATGATATGTCTAAGACTATATGCGAAATTAATTCAATTTCCTGTTCTCTAAATATTCACGCCGTACACAAAATAGCACGAAAGAGTATCCATTACTCACTGTTAGGAGTACTTATAGCCTGTGGCGTGCACGCGTACCTAGAGAAATTGTTGTTTATGTCAGGTCGCTTAGATACAAACTGGTGCTATCTTTGACAAAGCTTTGAATGCTCATTCGTTCCTTTTGGGAGGAGGGGGGCTGTGGCATGGCACCCCTCTTGACTGTTACCCGGGGTGGAGCGCCCCCGATTTGTACGCCACTGCTTGTAGCAATTTGCGTATATTAAACTAAATTAAGACCTTTAAATTGCATTTAAATGAGTGAAAAGGGGCGGATACAGTATTTAATAATGGTGGGATTGCCCTGGGGTCACGTAGGGGTATGTTGGGTGTGGGGGGGGGGGGTATGTGCGTCCTCCCCCAGAAATAAGGCATGATGTTTAGACTACAGAATAGGTCTATAATTAGGTACAATTGTTAGGTTGTGTTAATAAATAAGTTTGATTTCCTTTGTGGTGTTAGGTTAAAGGAGCTAAGTGGGCGCCCAGAGTGTCCACACACACACACCTGGATTAAGGTATGGTTAATAGTAAGGATGAAAGATTAGCATAGCGATCAAATGAATCATTTCTCTGAAGTCTAGCAAAACTCCCTTGTTTTCATAACTCGTCAGTTTTCCTATATAGGTCCTATTTCTTACCCTTCACATATTCTGATAGGGTATAGGAGGGGTAGTACGCACCCGGCCTTCAACCAGGGGTTGAAATGCTGCAGCTATATGTCTGTGTGTGAGTGTATGATTTGACATATCTACATGTATCGTATCCTGGTTACACAATCATAAGAATAAACTGAAGAACAACATTAAAAGAAACATTGACATGTTTGTATCATTAACGATAAGTGGATTATGTCAAAGTTAAACTTTTAATCTATAACTGTTTAAATTATCGATAAACAACGACTTAATTGGAAACAACACAAAATCGCTATATTACTAATTGAGGGCTTTAGTAAAGCATTCACTGCTAATTCCCGAAAAGTGACCACTATGAGAAAACATAATTCTCTTTTTTTTTACACTATTATAACAAAAAAAGAAGAACATTCAGCTAATATTACTTAACTGTCGAATCGCTTTATTGTCAAAATCCATTTGTAGCTGTATAAGTTGCGTTAGATGGTTCTCCGAATTCGGGCATAATATTCCATGCCTATTATAATACTAGGTGATTGCATTACCAATCATGACTCTTATAGCAAATGTGGACAGTCGAAGGGTTCGCCGACCCCTGGTCCGCTGGTATACTGGTCAGCTCAGACAACCTCTGCTCAAACAATATCCACGCAAAGTAATTCGAATATATACGCATTTATATTCATAGCCAATCACAATCAAGCCTGATAAGGGGTTCTATATGGTCGTATATGTGTAATGGCATAAATCCGCATATTTAAAGATAAATATAAGTTTTAGTCTTTATATTTTATAGTCCGAGGGGAAACATGAACAAAATTGAGTGTTGGTAATGTTTCTACAGCTGCTCAGTGGTTTGTAAGATATCCACCTTTGAACATGCTATATAAATGCTCGGAATGCTCATTTAAAGGCATTGAAGACTCGCCCCAAACTGCGTGCCGCCCTCTGAAAAAAAGTTAACTTTCCGTTGCTTGCAAGTGAAGTTTTTTGCTTGTCGCTACAAAATGCAGACAGTAATGAAACGTGATACCTTGTTATATTTTATCTAGACATGCGATGTCCATCGCTGCTATGTACACTGTGTTGTGGGTATTGACTGTAGCTGCATGTATTGACTGTACACTATAGTGTCCAATTACCGACGGTAGCAAGCTGTGTGTGTATTTTCTGGGATCGATGGTGGTGTCTAACACTTCTGTTACACCTCATTCGAAACTAGGCCAGATTACCGGCATCAGACGTTTCTTTGTGCGCGAGTCTTCACTCCCTTTAAGACTACATTGCAATCCTAAGCGCAAGCCTAAATGTTAACGGTAATCCATCGCTTTATTAATTCTAGCAAAGAAGAAGGGAAAAAAAGCTCAATTATTTTAACTTAATATTAATAACAGATTATCCTTGGATGATGACATTCAACAACTTTTGGTTTTCCTTGACAACCTTGTAATGCTTTGTAAAAAATGTCATTTGAGACAGCAAAAGTCTTGTATTTTCCGATTAAGTTTTGTGTTGCATCTGAGGAACTGACCTAATGTTTTAGACTATGTAGTCCAGTCATTTTAATTGATGAACCTCATCTGTTTATTATTTTTATTATTATTACGTTTCTCAAGAATTAAAAAAAGTTATATAGAAAATTAGAAATACGATTTGTACTGATTGCAACGGTTTTAATTGTTCTACAACATATAAAATAAATGTTGTGCTGAAAGTCATTTGTGTATTATATCGAAGATCTCATCTTTTTTAATTCATATTATTACATAACTTCTTATTAATTCGAATATCTGTGTGTATGAAATCGAATTACTTTCTTGCTTTAAATGTTCAAAGTCTCCTTGCAACTTTGCCCTAATATTGTCCCAATTTCGTTCCTACAACTAAACCAGGCTTACCTTCTGTTTTTGCCTGCAAACAATAAGCATCTTTATATGTGAAAAAAAATCAAGACAAACCCCGTTGCCATGCATCCTAAAATAATCTTAAAAATATTACAATAATTACAAAATATATTATTGTGATGTAGAAAGTATTGAAGAAAAACAAAAACCAGATCTAGCAAACAAATACTTATACATGGTTGTAACATCGTTTGGGAGGGATGGAGGGGAGGGCGGGGGGGGGGGGTCGACTGACAAGGTTACTATAACCTACATTATCCATCATTTCTCATTTGAGCTGGAGGCAAACATGTCATCATATAACGTTCAATCAGGGAAGAAGCTCAACATCAGGAAATTAATCCCCCGGGATGTTATCTTAATTTTCAAATGTACAATGACCATAAAAGACGTGCTGATCGAGTCGCTATACGGCAGGCAAATTGTAAGATGAAGTATTAAGTGTAAGACTGAAAGTTATGTTGACATAGGAACAGAAATACAAACACATGTGTTAAATCACGTTTCTGACGTTTTGTCTAATCTTCTGCTCGATATGAAAAACGATAATGGAGACTCCAAACACAATTATCATTGTTGAATGTATATGACAGAGTTCTTTGTGATAAATAGTTTCCCATCCTTCTCCTCCTCTTCCTCTAAATGTCTTACTTATATTGGGAGGGATATCCCAGTTTAAAAGCCGTGTCTTGTGGGCTGTATGCAGGGGGGTAGGGAGCTTCCAAAAAGTGTGTGTGTGGGGGGGGGGGGGCACAACATCAGAGGGACACTTTCTCATTCCACAACCACCACTCGTTATGCTATAAACCGATACACACCGGCTATATCACTTAAATATATACGATGTGTTAGTATGCTATCAATATACTATTATGGTGCACTGCAACATTGATTTTTTTTTATTTATTGAGATTGTTTATTGTTAAACCGTGCTACAAAAAGATATGGGATGTCCTTTTAAAAATAGCATATACAGACTAAAAATAAATGATTAAAATATTAAAATTAACAAAGGGGCACATTTTATTTGCCAGTAGGGCACATTTGCTATTTTGGAAAAAAAGTGGGGGGGAGGGCACGTGTCCTCGGTGCCCCCCCCCGGCTCCTACCCCCCAAGCGGTATGATTTGTTGATCTGTGATGTCATAGAGTCACTATATGATTATTTAAAAGCGTTTTAGTTTCTTCTTTGTCTCTCTTTACATATTTTCAAGGTCAAATGCTTGTCAAAAACATTGTTGTTATTGAAAACCAATGTTATCATTAGGTCATGTTAAGGAGCTAAATATTTTAGAGCCAGCATTTGCGAAAAATCTCCAATACAGAATATAGACATTGCCCCCCCCCCCCCAAAAAAAAAATGTATATATATACAAAAAACACAAAAAAAAAGAAGAAAAACATATGAAGCTGAAAGACATTAGGCACTGATGATGTCATTTTTAGACTTAATCAAGTCTTCAGTCTATAGCGTAGGGGAAAGCACTAAAACAGTGATATCTAAATAACTGGAATAATTTTTTCCTTAGCTTTATGTTTGAGGACGTTATTTTATTACAGTTGTCTCCATCACGGAGACCACATATTATGGTAGGGTTTGCGACTTCTTTATGGTGACGTCACGTCAAAATGTTTAGCTCTTTTAGTTCAAGTTTGCATCAATTCATCAATTTTTTTTTAAACAAATGATCACTTTATCCTTTTCTGCAAATTATTGACATGACGACATTCTGATGCGCGCGTAATTTAATATTTCGTTGTTGATAAATGTTGAATTGACAAGATTTTTAAGCGATCAATTATTAATTAATCATATTGCTACGAATTGTGGCAATGATGACGTTTCTTTAGCGGAATTCATCATTTTGGTGCAAAATGTTACATTGGTGAAAATATATTACACGATCCATTGATCACTTTGCTGCAAGCTGCCAAAATTGATGCCTTTTGATAAATAATCATTTTATCATTTTGCAGCAAAATGTTGAACTCCGTACTTATTCGATTTAAGTATAACTTGTCAAATTTGATACAAGCTGTTACAATATTAAATAAACCAATTAATCATTTGTTGAAAATTTGCTACAATATTTATAAAAATAAGATCTTCATATTTGGGGAAGCTTGATGATATTTTGTTAGGAATAGGACAAATGCCAGATAATAGTCTATTGTTGACTAAAATATCTTTGATCTATTCATAATGATAATGAAACATGGACAAATGGACACAAATGAAATTTATTCACTGAAATTATTCCCTTGAAAACGGCATGTGCTCTAATATTTGAGATTCATCCGTACTCACTGCCATAGACATTTATTCATTATTCATTTACATTTTTGTCTAAAATATCAGCTATAACTTAGGCTACTTGATAAGTTGGGTTAGCTATATAGAACTTTCCCGCTACCGACTTGAGGAATATATGTTTTGTGTTTGGAAGCTGACGGGGGATCTCTGTTGTTTGTGCAGGCCGGAGTGGAGGGGGGGGTGGGGTGGGCGGGGGGGGGGGTTCATGCCCAGTCAGTCGTTAATCCAGGCAACTCCGACCGCGGCGGACGAGGAAGAATACAAGACACAAATCTAATATTTCACTGCTCGACGGTAGAACGTGAGAATAGCATATTTTAAGGATACCTTTATTATGAAGAATTTCATATGATTTCATATGTAATAGTCCAGGGACAAAACAAAAACGTTGTTCCTTATAGTTATACAGATATTCAAGAGATATACAACTTTCAAAATATGCTAAATACTCTGGAATGCTTCCATAATTAAGGCTAAATTTATGATGACGTTGCCACCTCAGGACGAGCCTAAATGTATATATATGTCTATAAATTCTACTAACTCAACCAAAGTACATGTTCCTTTCACTCATGCATATGAACAACACGACACACAGTGGCGGAGCGTCCATACAGTCAGGGGGGGGGATGCCCCCCCCCCCCCCTGACGGACTCAAATGGACTGCTGGCGCCCTTTTCAGCTCTTTACCACTTTTTACTTATTCTAGATTATTGAATTTTTTATTGCGCTCTCATCTACTTATTGACATTTGTCACATTTTGTTGGTGTAATTTGGCGATGACACCTATTTATTCTTCGTTTATCTGCAAATTAGCCAGGCCCGGAAAGGGTCATTTCCGACGATCTAGGGAGTATCTTTACTCAAAAATTTTCTGTACGCTACGCGCCAACCAGTGGTGGCGCTCCGCTTAGATAGTGTCGAAAGCGCCCCTACAGACCATTCTCGCCCCTCCTGACCAATACCCCTAGCTCCGCCACTGACGACACACCCCCTTGCATGTGCGACATTCAACACCGGTCATGAAAAATATCCGAATATGGTCAGTCACGGTGCTCAAAGACTCCAGATTTATATTTTAATGACAAATATTGCAAATATGTTGCCACCTGTCAATATGAGGTGACAAGGGTCATTGGTCGTACACTATCAAGGGAACAGATGGACATAGCGTCATGTCTGGCTTGAATAAATAACGAACATGGTAGTAGTTTATAATACTCTCATGCAGTGGTATGATCATATAAACACACTATAGGTTACAATGGTAACCGGCATACCCTGGAATGTAAAACTTTGACGACGGGGAACTCAACGCTGAACGTACGTGCAGAATATGTTGACATAGGAACAGAAATACAAACACATGTGTTAAATCACGTTTCTGACGTTTTGTCTTATCTTCTGCTCGATATGGAAAACGATAATGGAGACTCCAAACACAATTATCATTGTTGGGTGTATATGACAGAGTTCTTTGTGATAAATAGTTTCCCATCCTTCTCCTCCTCTTCCTCTAAATGTCTTACTTATATTGGGAG
>KN888991.1:34909-55030 GCA_000934455.1 Apostichopus parvimensis | reverse complement strand
CACCAGTTATGTTCATATAGCACCAGTTATATTAAATTTTCACTAATTATATTCATCTATCACCAGTGATATTGATTTATCACCAGTTCTATACATCTACCACCAGTTATGTTCATCTACCACCAGTGATATTCATATAGCGTTAATTATATTCATCTATCACCAGATATATTCATCTATCACCAGTTATATTGACCTATCACCAGTTATATTCTTCTAGCACCAGTTATAATCATCTAGCACCAGTTATATTCATCTATCACCAGATATATTAATCTATCACCAGTTATATCGACCTATCACCAGTTATATTCTTCTAGCACCAGTTATATTCATCTAGCACCAGTTATATTCATCTTGCACCAGTTATGTTCATCTAGCACTAATTATTTTTCATCTAGTATCAGTTATATTCAATAATCACCAGTTATATTAATCTAACACCAGTGATATTGATCCATCATCAGTTATACTCATCTATCACCAGTTATATTCATCTAGCACCAGTTATATTTATCTAGCATTAGTTATATTCACATATCACCAGTTATATTCATATAGCACTAGTTATATTCATCTATCACCAATTATGTTCATCTAGCACCAATTATTTTCATCTAGCATTAGTTATATTCATATATCACCAGTTATATTCATCTATCACCATTTATATTCATCTATCACCAGTCTACCATCAGTTCAAATAATCTATCAACAGTTATATTCATTCATCACCAGTTATATTCATCTAGCACCAGTGATATTTATCTAGCACCAGTTATATAAATTTAGCACCAGTTATGTTCATCTAGCACAAGTTATATTCATCGAACACCAGTTAAATTCATCTACAACAGTTATGTTCATCTATCACCAGTTATATTCACATATCACCAGTTATATTCATATAGCACCCGTTATATTCATCTATCACCAATTATGTTCATCTAGCACCAATTATTTTCATCTAGCATTAGTTATATTCATCTATCACCAGTTATATTCATCTATCACCAGTCTAGCATCAGTTCAATTAATCTATCAACAGTTATATCCATTCATCACCAGTAATATTAATCTAGCACCACTGATATTATCTATCACCAGTTATATTCATCTATCACCAGTTATATTCATTTAGCACCAGTCATATTTATGTATCACCAGTTATATTCATTTATAACCAGTTATATTTATCTAGCACCAGTTATATTCATCTAGCACCAGTTATGTAAACCAGCCCTAGTGATATTTATCTATCACCAGTTATGTCCACCTAGCACCAGTTATAATTATCTAGCACAAATGATATTCATTTATCACCAGTTATGTTCATCTAGCACCAGTGATATTCATATAGCTTTAGTTATATTCATCTATCACCAGATATATTCATCTATCACTAGTTATATTGATCTATCACCATTCATATTTATCTATCACCAGTTATATTGATCTCTATCCAGTTATATTCTTCTAGCACCAGTTATATTCATCTAGCACCAATTATATTCATCTACAACAGTTATGTTCATCTATCACCAGTTATATTCACCGATCACCAGTTATATTCATATAGCACCAAGTATATTCATCTATCACCAGTTATATTCATCTTGCACCAGTTATGTTCATCTGGCACCAATTATTTTTTATCTAGTATCAGTTATATTCATTCATCACCAGTTATATTAATCTAGCACCAGTGATATTTATCCATCACCAGTTATATTCATCTATCACCAGTTATATTCATCTAGCACCAGTTATATTCATCTAGCACCAGTCATATCGATCTATCACCAGTCATATTGATCTATCATCAGTGATATTCTTCTATCACCAGTTATATTCATCTAGCACCAGTTATATTCATTAACCACCAGTTATGTTCATCTATCACCAGTGATATTCATCAAGCATCAGTTTTAATCATCTATCACCAGTCATATTGATCTATCACCAGTCATATTGATCTATCACCATTTATATTGTGTTTTCACCAGTTATATTCCACTAGCACCATTTATATTTATCTATCACCAGTCATATCGATCTATCACCAGTCATATTGATCTTTCACCAGTTGTATATTTTTATTACCAGTTATTTTCATCTAGCACCAGTTATATTCATCTACATCAGTTATGTTCATCTCTCACCAGTTATATTCATATATGACGAGTTATATTCATCTAGCACCAGTTATATAAATTCATCTAGCACCAGTTATATTCATCTAGCACCAGTTATATTCATCTATCACCAGTGATATTGATTGATCACCAGTTCTATTCATCTATCATCAGTTATATTCATTTAGCACCAGTTATTTTCATCTTGCCCCAGTTATATTCATCTACAACAGTTATGTTCATATCTCACCAGTTATATTCATATATCACGAGTTATATTCATCTAGCACCAGTTATATTCATCTAGCACCAGTGATATTCATCTAGCACCAATTATATTCATCTATCACCAGTGATATTGATTTATCACCAGTTCTATTGATCTATCACCAGTTATATATTTATTTAATACAAGTTATTTTCATATTGCCCCAGTTATATTCATCTATCACCAGTTTTATTCATCTAGCACCAGTTATATTCAACTATCACCACTGATATTCATCTAGCACCAGTCATATTCATCTAACACCAGTCATATTGATCGATCACCAGTCATATTGAAATACCACCAGTGATATTCAGCTTTCACCAGTTAAATTTATATAGCACCAGTTATATTCATTTACCACCAGTTATGTTCAGCTAGCACCAGTGATATTCATCTAGCATCAGTTATATTCATCTATCACCAGATATATTTATCTATCACCAGTCATATCTATCACCAGTCATATTGATCTATCACCAGTGATATTTATCTGTGACCAGTTATATTAATCTAGCACCAGTTATATTCATCTACAACAGTGATGTTCATTCTATCACCAGTTATATTTATTTATCACCAGTTATATTCATCTTGCACCAGTTATGAAAGACTGCCCTCATTATGTTAGTTCGTTCAGTGTCAAATCAAGTTTTTTCCTGAATAGTTTCAAGTTACCATTTTACATTTGGATCATTGCAGCTTCAGTTAACACATAGTAATGCAGCTCCTTTCTCCATATTGCATCCAAGGAATGACCCTCTACAATTTGGTTAGAAAATTCTCTTAACACCCGCAACTCACAAAATTTCACTTTTGTGACTATTCAAAGTTCATAACTTTGCCCTTTAGATCAGTCACAAAGCTAAATATTCATATTTTTCAAAAGTCCCATAGCCAGGCTAGAGCACAGGAGGACTGTGCACATTTACCCTCCCTCCTCATCTGTGTCACAATCATGTGTACAAAAACTTCATGTAATACAGGACACAAAATATTGTGCCCCTCCTTAAAATTGATGGTTCCCCTCCAACTCAGAGTTGCCGAGTGGGCCTACATAAGTAAGCAGAAGGGCATAAGCCATTTATAGGAAACAGCATGATGCATGCATGCAAAGTTGGAACCAAGGGAAAAGTTATCATACATACACCTTCTTTATGTCAAATGCTCACCCTGTGGTCAGTAAAGCTTGTTTTAAATTTTGCATCACTTAAAGACATATGATTGGTCTACTGACACACCCAATTAATTTGGTACTTTACTATGGTAATGTGGCTGTTTGAAACATAGAGTGAAATAATAAAAATGATGAATGGAGATTATATTCTGAAAACCGGACCTATTTGCAGTTAATTTGTATTATTATTATTTTTTTTGTAAAGGGAAAGTTGCTAATGTACGAAAGAGGATCAAACAATAGTATGGTGGAGTTGATTGGTTGGTGTATTATGATTGAAACTACAAGTAAGTGTTGTTAGGAAGTGGTCCAGAAGTAGCTTTGCATGACACCTTGGAGAAATTCTGTAGAAAAAGAAAAGTACTTAAGAAATCATTTTTATATTCTCTTGGCAGCATTGTTTGCTTGTTTGTTTGTTATTCTTCCTATAAAACAACACTCACAAAATTCTGAGTAAACAAAATCTTGAATGTTTTACTGTTTATACTGTTCCAAACAAGTTCATTTGAGCTAATATTGAAACCACGAAGTAGTTAAATAACCTACTACACAGACGGTGTAAAATAAAACTAGAAGACTACGTCCTCCCACTCGTTCGTATCATCATATGTGTTCCACTACGGTCAACTACGGTGCTGCTATTATGATTTACGTCAATTATGGCAACTGCGTACGAACGATGCCCTCCCATTAAGCCCATCCAAATGTAAACAACGTGCAAATTGCATTGTGTCTGTACACAGTGTATAGGTGCAGAGTACTCTTTGATACAGTACACACAGTAGGTAATCAAGAACCAATATTACATACCAAATACAAAATGGACCAGTGGCTACATGGTCATGATATGGATGGTGCCATGAAAGGCCAACTTGACAGCTATTCGGTGATGGGTAGCGTTTAGCTAGTGAAAACTTCTATCTAGACTTAGAGACCACATTACTTTGGTGATTTAGTGTGTAAGTCAACTGGGCTTTTAATGGGCGTATGCTACCTTAAGCAGGAACAAAGTACATAGCATATGTTCTCTAACTGTATTTCAAAACTCACGCCGTGACAACAGATTTTTACAACACCTCTGTAGAGATTAAGAGAGATAAGTTGATAGTCACTTGAAGTAACAGGCCAGATGTAATATATATCAGTTAAATACATTGTCAAGTCATTGCGGTAGTGAATTACAAAAAAATCCCTTCCACGAAACGGTCCGCTTCATGAGAGACTCGTGCCTTGTAATTGGGAGGGGGGGGGGGGCTTCAGCGTTCCCAGTGCGTACTACGGCTAATGGTTATACGGACGTGGACCTTATCATCATCCTCTGAACATCCAATTTTGGACTCTAAACGAAGTCGAATAAATAAATGGGGGCATTAAAATATTAAAAAGTCAACGAACAAAAAACAAAACAAAAAATAGAAAGACAGAAGAAGCAAACCAAGTGCCCATTTAATATAAGGAGGACATAGTGGCTGTTCTCGCCAAACTCGTATTTACGAAATATATTTAAAAAAAACTATGATAAGCGAATTCCTGGCCTTTGTTTAATACTGACTACGGTTGTACATTTGACGTGTTCCATAAATCTGTTGGGCACGTACCCCGACCACTTGATGGTTACGGAAGTAGTAACTAGACTTGCGAGGGTCCATTCTCATCACCGTAACATGCGATGCGAAGTGTTTGGCAAAACATTGTGGAAGTTCTTCGAAAGGCTACCTGTTGTGCACCGTTGCGGTTTCAACAAAATATATTTGCCTACCGATCGTGTTGATGCCTCAGTGCTTGGAACTTTGCCATCAGGTGTGGTCGCAATCATGAGGTGAGTAACACGCCTTACGAACAATGGGGCACTACAATTGGTATTCAGCCGGCTGAGGTGGGGCGAATACCCACGACGATTTGAGAGCTCTCAAATCGACCTGGACGTATGTATTCCATATATGTGACTATAGTAAGCATGCATTTACGTTGTTGTGCTTACATGACACACTCATATGCAGGCCTATATTGTCTGCTGATATCACCGAATGTTCTGATAGGCCAATGTTAAAGTAATATTTGCTGATATGCAGTGACTTGAACAGGATTTCAAAGTTGAGGTCAAAAATGTCACCTTGTCGCATGTTAGGTAGGCCCAGAATATTTATGGAAGAGCCATAGACAGATCAAACATGTTACGAATGATGGGTGCGGCGGTGGGACACTGAAAACAGCTCCCACGTAGGAAGTCATTTGGGTCATCTCCCCCCCCCCCCATACCACATGTTTACATGTGGTACCTCAGTTTACGGTACACCATTATGAGCACGTGGTTACAGTCTCAATATATAGGTCAGATGGTATTGGGGTTGAAAGTAGATCAAAGTCTTTCTCTAACTTGAGAGGCTTTTCTAAAGAAGTACATGGCAGTGTGGATGTTAGTGTACATATGTGGCGCATAAATGGATACCCCTTTCGGCATCTGTGATCATGCAACCGTGTTGAAATCGTGGTACTACACTGGAGTAAGACTACACTGGAGTAAGCTGTTTATCGCCCCCACCCTATTTTAACATGTTTATTGTGGCATAAATTATAGGAGACACAAACCCATCCATCATTATTGGTCTTTGTTCGAGATAACTGTTAGGAACACATTGCATTAACAGTTCAGAAAAATTGTAATTCCATATTTGGGAAATGTTACAGATTAAATGTTCTTTTACGCAAGACTAGATCGAGATTCAATGTGACATCAAGTCACACACATGTGATTCAATTCTTTATACATTTACTTTATTTATTACAATGTTTATTTTCTGTAATGGAGATGCCAAACTAATACCAAAGTTCTGAACATGACCTAATGAATGTACTGGTTTCAGTGTCAACACTTAGCTGTTTAGGAGGGGATAGGGGAGGGGGGAGGTGGTCTGCAAAATATATAAGCTAAAGGTGATAGTTTGATTCTTTGCAAAAAATTAAGATCCACGATCAATCAGGTTGTTTCGACACGTACTTGAACATATATTAAAAATGTAAATAGTTATTCAACCAAACTGTCAATCTTAAAAGGTGCATTATGGATGGTTATACGAATAAAAGAAAAAAATAAGAAGGAAATAAAAGACGATAGGAAAACATCATGAGGACATTACGAGAAAATTAATCTCAAAATTAGTGAAAATATTACTAAACGATGTAAATAATCCATTAGAACATTTACACGTAACAACGATCAATTCGGGAGCATTTCCAACTGGTTTAAGGGCGCTTGTCCGGAAAGATAAACATGAAATACACAAAACTGGAATGTTGTGATTTTTAAAACCTATGAATCAGCTTGAAAATGGAAAGGATTATCCAGTCGATCGATGAGCTAAGTTTTTTTTTTTTTTTGGTGAAATTGTTGTCTATCATGATCTCACTAACACATCCGTGTACTGTATGCCTGCTGACGCCCTTCCATTTTAAGAGAGACTTGTGGTCGAGACCAATTCGACGGGTGCTTGTACTATGTTCTTCGTTCTCTTACTTCTACTTATATATTTTTTGGGTTGGTGAAACAAAGATGATATGTTGAAGTGTTTCTGGTGACACAAGGTTATATTTTCTGAAAGGTACTTAATTTGGTTAAAATATTTACATAATTAGCTTTATTGAAAAAGTGAAAAACCTTTGCCTCATTTCAAATCACACGTTAAATGGAAAATTGAAGTACCGGTATACAGGCAACGAGATATATAATAAAAATATAAAATATGGCATAGTTTTTATTGTGTGGCTTTAAATAGAAAATAATGCGTGAGATTATCTATCCAAATCATATTTGGCGGTGGATAAAACTTCATCCAACACATGCTGCATAAGGTAAATGACACTTCGTGGTCGTTTCTGTGACCTGTGACCGTATACTGTAGCAAGTTGTCACTCATGATTATTATCATAATGTCTGTACATCTCTTGTGTATGAGTATAAGTACGTACAATCATGTATATGACCCACGTCGATATGGGTTCACTGGGTTTCCATTTGGCCTGTTTCCCACAAGATTTCTAACCGCAGGCGCGTATCCAAGGGAGGGGGCGAAGGGGGAGACCGCCCCCCCCCCTTGAGCATATTTTTTTTGATATCGCTAGTAATTTCAAAATAGAAAATGCTTAGATGCAACTTACAAGGCCTGGGAAGTGCCATTTCCAGCGATCTGGGAGGCATTTTCGGCCAAAGTTTTCTTTTACGCTTCGCGCCAACTCATGGTGGCGATACGCTTAGATAGTTTGCCTACAAGCTTAGCCACTCCCTTTGCAAATTACTCGCTACGCGCCTGTCTAACCGTGTCACAATTTGTTACTAATTATCACCAAAAAAAAACGTCACAGACTTTCACCGAAAGTAGTTTTTACTTTTATTCGGAATGAATTGCTACACGAACCACATCCGTAATGAAATTTGGTTTGCCGGTAAAAAAGGAAAATATGGTTGTAGCAACCAGTATCATATAAAGAAGCGCGCGAACAATTTTTGGGATGAAAGTTGCTACGCGCCTGCATCCAAGCAAATGTCCCCCCAATATTTGTAACAAATCGCCGCCCATGCACAGGTATACCGACAAGACCTTTCATAGTTTCGTACATGCTTAGGCATACTTGAACTCGTATTCAAACATGTATATGTTATTACTCGTCGTCTCTTTAACATACCTCCCGTGGATTTATACTGGGACTCTATGCATTTCGGAAATATAGTACATGACGTAATGGGGCAGGGTTAATACTAGTCTTGTCCAAGTCGTTTGTAATACTCTTTTTCTCGCGTTCAAACTGTATGTTTGTATGTATGTATGCGTGTATGTATGTATGGAAGCAGGAACTCGCGAAGAAGCGTCATTGGCTTATCAAAGCCGCAAGCTAACCGAAGTCAGTCTCTTAGATTCATATTTAACGTCCATGATTATGAATTGTCAATTGTAAACAACTCTGTAACTGGACGATATACATTAATCTTGGAGTGACTCGAACTCGGGACCTTATAATTGAAAGGCATCGGCGTTAACCACTGAGCTAACACTCCACTGTACATGCCTCAGACAGCGACCGTCTTGCATTGTACAAACCAATCTGAAAAGGCAAAGTGATTGTTCACTGCGGGAGGCAGGGCTTGAATAGACATTTTGGTGGAAGTGGACCCAATTGGCAAACCTGATTGGCTTCCTCGCTTTTCCGAAGCATATCTGCCAAAAATCAAAGGAAAACATAAGATCGCTAATTCGCTATACTTCCAGACAACTTTGAAGGGTTTCCCATGGTACTGATAGAAATTAACAATCACACGTGACAATGGAACATCTTAGGCTTTAATAACTAAAGGCTACAGTAGGCGACTTAGTAGTAGGGATGGTGTTTGAAATATCCAAAGTAGTAAAAAATGTGATATTAAAGTTTGCCAATAATTTGTAGATGTCTATAAGACTCCAAATCCACCATTTGACCTGAAACGAATCGATGCAGAATACCAACTGCTGTCAAACGAAAAAATATAGATAATGGGCAGGTTGTATGACGCTTCACTTTAAACGAAATTACCATAACTATACACATTTCATGTGGAATAACTGATTATATCTAAATATGATTATGTAACTGATCCATTCGGATATTGATACTTTAATTAATTCCCATTGTTGATTGAAGGCTGCGACCCCATCTGTCCATTATTTGTCTCGATTTGTGCCAAGCCCTTTTCTTATCATAGTCCTACTAACGGGAGGGGAAGGGTGGTCTAAGATTTTACTAAGATTTGGTCGTATAAATGTTCGGTGTGATTTCACGACGACTGTACAAGCTAGGCTTATTATTGTTATACTGTTTATGACTGGTAAAATGATTTCAAGTTAGATAATTGGGAACTTATTTTATAATAACTGTCCCCCCTTCCCACCACTCAATATGCAAATTGAACGATCATCTTTATTGTCATATTCATCTTGTCCTGTCAGATTGTCATCCCTTAGGGAGACATCTTTACAGTCTAGGAGCTATGTGACGGAATAAATATGTGTCACTGCAAATCTGTGTTTTGCTTATCTTTACGATAGTCTTACTAGACCAAGAAGCATTCGATGAGTTCACTACAAGGGCATATATTGTAACTGTCACAGCTTAGGGGATACAGGATTATTAGGACAACAGAGACATTCGTTGGGCCACATTTTAGCAATTATCCCAGTTTGCTCCACTAGAGTAAAAATATTTCCTATTGCAAAAGTTATAATTCAACATCTTGTGTTATTTCATCTCTACACGTTGTGTACTGGGTATGTGATGTTGTAATGTGATTGTGATGTTTACAATTCTTGTATGCAACAATTGGAACTATTATTTCTGCCCACCTCACACCTCAAGAGGCACTGACTTGAAATTCGGTACGTTGGTCTGACTTATGTACCAGCGACTAACAGAATACCATGAGGGAAACAAGTTTTGATGTGGGGTTCAGAAGGTAACGTGTGTGTTTGTGTGTTTGTATTCTGACTTAGACTTGGACAACGGTATTCCAAGTCCTTGGACGTCATTTTAAAATAATCACCACGCCCTCAGAAGATTTCTATTGTTAAAAAGTGTTGCGGAAGTTAGGTTACGTGGATTTGAACAATTCGCCCCTCGGATACCCTGTAAGTCGTATCTGGGTGTGTTTTTGTGTGTACATGTCTAGGCATCACGACTGGTGACCTGGGAAAAAACAGTCCTGTCACCAGTTGCCAAACACTAGAGAACAATAGTCATCGGTAGTTCAGACAAATGGTTAAAACCAAGGGAAATGTCATTGGTTGTAGCTAATACAATAGAAAACAAGTTTGGGTATGTAGGTGCATGTTTGTGTGATAACCAAAATGCATGAGATATAGTACATCCTTGACTTGTGACGTCATAAGATTGAAAGTCAGAGGTCAAAGGTTAAATGTCATAACTCAAATAACCAAACACATTATTTTGGCCCTGATGTTTATGTGAACAAGACAAATGGCCGAAACCTTCAAAACCATGTATGATATCAGACTCTTCTTCTTTTTTGTGCATTATAATAATGCTAAACACCAAAAGTAATCAAAGGAGGTGAAAAGTCAAACTTGACCAATTTTTTTACGAAAACATAATATAAGCAACATGTATCTTAACTGCACTAGAATAAATTTTCCTTTCCTCATTTCTGCCTTATTTCTACTTTCAAATTTTAAGTTGCCAGGTTCCCATAGGTTCCATAGTGGACTTATTTTAAATTACATTTGAACATTCTCAAGAGCTCAGTAGTTGGGGAACGAATGACTTGGAATATGACGATGTTGCGAGATAATGTGCACAGCACCATCTCTGGATACGAATGGTATTACTTATAGGTATACGCAACATATCTACATACAGCCACCCTATAATTTATGTCATTTATATTGATTGGCTTTACAATGTTAAAACATTATACCATCTTACAATGGAGAACTCGTCTGGACTTGGCATCAAGTCCGAGTCCGGTTCTCTGAGCTCAATCCGACTAATGGCTGGAGTCCGCGTCTGAACTTGAGTACTACAGCACTGTTACCTTTATTTTATTCCAAAAGTGTAAAAAAAGGATTAATGCTCTGGCTAACTCCTAGAAAATAAGGTTTGTACTCAATCATTTTCTTGCAATAAGTATCACCAATTACAAACGTCTGCTGTCAGACTAATTAAGATATAAGTATAATTGTTTGGAGCTTCCATAATACTACTGGAATTGCGATTGTCCTCTTTCATGTAACCTTTTACAACGAACACATCTAAGTTCTTGCAATGTCCACCGAGTTTTCTATAACTATGATACAACGGAAAGCAGCTAAATATGCTACTTTTGTTTATTAATGTGAGGGAATCCGTGCGTTCCATGGCAAGTAGCCATGAGTCATTTCCGGCTCGAACAAAGGGTTCATGTGTGTTACGCAATATAGCCAGCTGGGAATAGCTCAGTTAGCGTGCCACTATATATTTTACTACGAACCTACAAACACGAATAGTTTACCAACAGTTTTAGTTTTAAGTAATTAACGAGCATGTGATGCACTTGGACATTCACATTGTTGACGCTTGGAGGTAAATATATCTTTCTTTAACCTGTTAAGTTCTTGTAGCACTGGAGTTATTCAGTGATCGTATATTTTATTTAATATTATCGACCATTTTCGTATCGGTAAAGCTTGGCTAGGGTCCGCTATCTTACTGTACAGGTTATGCAGGGATAGGAAAGCTCTATTCTAACGTTATGTTGAGTAGACATACTGTGGGTTACATATACTTATATTTAACTTGTTTTATTGAAGATGTATCTTGATATATAATCTACAGGGTTTACTTAAGGGTCAATTTCACATTCATATTTTAAAGGAATGTAATACTTAAGAGATAATTCTAAGAGCCAGTTACGTAAGAGGCTCACATACACGAGGTGGTGATTATGTTCTGGGAGAGCGCCCTCTGTTTCAGCTAAGATGGCGGCGCCCATGTAACGTTACATTTATAGTATTGTATATGTATACAAGTTGAGGTTTTTAACGTGTAGTTACCTAACGTAACATAACAGCATAGCCTCACCATGTGCATCTATATTTCTAAGTGCTTTTACAATATATTATCAGTATTCTTTCTCTTTATATTACTTTTAACCATTAAGACTTAAGAGATATTTTCTCTTATCATATTTAAGGTCATGACTACCCACTTAAAGGGATAGTACAGTTATAGCTTTAAAGTGATAGTATACATAGTAGTTAAGATATTTTCTTTCCCTTTGACCAAATTCAATGGTTCGTATTAATTTCGCCATGCATTATCTGAGTTAGTATTGTTTTACTAAAATGTTATAACTTAAAGCAGTATATATGTTTGGTAGTTAAGCCGTATATGGACAATATCCTTTTGTTTAGTATTTAGTTGTTGTTATTGACAGACGTGTCAGGGACGTAATAGTCGCAGCTACTTCTACTATGTATTTTTATACGTTGGATTAATACCGCTGCTAGTTAAGTTAAAGATATCATAAAGATGTCAGTGCATGTACACCTTTTTGGCCTTGGTTTTAGGTGACGTTAATATTTTGCCTCTAGAGTGCGTATATACTGTATAGTCATTTTTCCTATTTTTCACTTTTACTTATTTCTTCTCTTTGCAGTGTGTCAGGGGGTTTCTTTTCATTCTTAACCACTGCCCCTCTTGATTCTTGATTTTACCAATTATATCCAATTTCATGTTTAAATACATGGTGCCACCAGACCATTGGTGAAACACAAAATCTGTTGTTATTTCTGTCTACTACATCCTCACATTAATTAGTCTTCATCTCTGTCATGGAATTTTAATGTTATTTTTGAATCGTTAGCACGATGTAACCATTATCGTTCACTGTACTACCGTAGCCTATAAGGGACATTTGAAGGAGTATGAAGAGATTACATTTCTGGATTCAGAGTAGATATTTCGACTAAACGATATATTTCCCAATGTTTGTTCTAGGCCACTATACTATACTGTACTGTATGTGTTCTCTTTCTTTCTTATATGTTACCGTGTGAATCATATCATCAACACTTTGTTCTCATTTAAGCTATGTCCCGAAATATCCATTCCGGATTTTTTGATTGATAGATAAAACTTTAGACACACGTATGAGAGGAACAATTTGGGGAATGGTATAATACAGAATGTTGTTTGAACTATGAAGGCGTGTTGAACCTCACTTCAGGCGCAGGAAGACTCATGATAAGCTAATGGTCGTGCTTGAAAAGTTTGTGATTAGCATCCTCGCAACGCATCACTATATCTGTACTAATATTAAATTTAATATTATGATTATAGCAACGAAAACAGTTCTGTACATGCAAATCGACCAATTCGACATGATCACGGCCATTTTTAGGCCACAACTTTCAATCCGCTTAATAGAAATGTAAGAAATAAGACAACCGAGCAGCCAAGTTTACCGAGCAGCCTAGAGGCTGTTTGAAATCCTTGAATTATTTTATTCAAGTTTGCTTAGCATGTCAGGTAACCTTTACGTAGGATAATAGTTACTAAATCTTTCCTTTATAATGCAAATGCGGTTGATGATCCTTGTTCTCTTTTCATATTAAATGCTTATTTCGGTGTTGTTCAAAGTTTTTAGTACGCTGAATACACTGCCTTTGATCTCTCATCGACCTTTAACCAAGTTTATGTTTAGTATGTATTCCCTGTACATTAGACTCGTTATACCTCACTCGACGTAACACGATCAAACTTACACGGTTACTGTCTTAATGAAAGAAAAACGGGGTTCCGAGTTAATCATGCATGTTTGGTTTCCTGTTTAGGCTTTGGCTTTGGTGACTTTTCTTACAACGTATACCCACTATGTAATCCTGGTCATAGACTGAAAAGTATTTATCATAGTACTTTTCCAAATTGCATTTTGCAATTCAGTCTATCGTCAAGATTGCATATGGAACGTCTGCTTCGATTCTGCAACACGCCAACATTTGCAGTGGTACGATTTGACGATATGCAATCTATATATTATTGCAGACTACAGTAGACAGTGATTTTCAATATAAATTTCAAATTAAGAATAGTTGATGTAGTTGACTAGGTTAAAGTGCTTTGTGCAATGCAAGGCTTTTTTTTATTAGCTAGGTACTTTATTACAGCTAAGTACAAACAATGATATGTGAGGTGGGGAACAAACAAGTACTATCAAAAAGGTTATTAAACCCTTGTATATACGCTAAATGGATCGGTACGTGAAAGAACACTATGTTTGAACACCATCACCGTTATTTATTCGCTACAGATTGGGATAGATAACCACTCGATTTAGATAAGAATATCAGAGACGCCCACCGGTTTGAGTCCAATATATTTACATTTCGATTTTTTTATTTTCAATTACATCATAAACATACCGAGGCATTTATGAGTAATAAAACATTTATCTTATATCTTTCAATGCAAAATGCCGTAGTTAGTTTGCAAAATCTCTTTCGGTTTCGTTTTGTAAGATAATACCGTTGTACCAGCCAGGTGAGCCGCAGTCTTTTTTCAGTATTTCCATTTTCCTGTTACGAGAATCTCCACAGCAAGGCATTCTGTGCACATTCGATTATTTCGACTTAAAGTATTCACTGCATTGCATGAAAGTAAAAATAAACCTAAAGCAAAACGATAATATTCCTCCAGGTGGCGTAGATCTGGTATAGGATTATAATTCAGAATGCAAGGTGGCGATCGGTAGTGACGTAAGAAGTAGAAAAGAATATGCCACGTCTCTGCTAGGTCTTTATGACTTAACTCCCTTCTTTTAAAAACAAATAGAGATTTCGTATCAGTTTTAAAACAACTCAAACCTCCACGCTCACAAATAAACATTAATCCTTGTCCTTTCTCATGAATGAGAAGTGTTCTTCCAGTGGCTTGTGATAGATTAATTTCCTTTCATTTCATTGACTTGTTTCTCCTCAATATACAGGTTTAACAGTAAATAGTTACAAACATAAATTAAAATACAACGAGGAAGGAAGTGGCATAGAAAACATTACAAGGCTTAACGAGTAGTGCCTCTCCCCATGCAATGGAAAATATATCAAAAGACAAACAAAAACGGAGAACAATAAAAGGAACAGTCTTATAGTTACTTGAGTAGATTGAGCTGAGATTCTTTTTAAATTAGTGTGGTAAAACCAAATTTAGTATTATTAGGCAAAGAAATCTAACAAGTAAGCACGATAACGTTAACTATGTTTTGTAATGTCAGTCCTAGGACGTGGCTTGCGTATGTGTTTATGTGCATGTGTATGTGTAATACTTTGTTGTAAGGAAAAAACATTCTTTGAAGACGGGAGGATGAATGTTATTCATAGAACGATAAGCAACATTGGCTATATGAACATTGATTAACTCAGGAAATGTGAGAATATTGACTAAAGTGAATAGCTTGCTAGTGTGATCATTGTAGTTAGCAGATATATAGAGAATTGCTCATTTCTGGAGAATCCAATTTGATTTTAGTATTGTTATACGCTGTACCAGAACAAACAGTCACGCTGTATCATTCATAGTAATAGGATTGCGGCAAGCTAAGAAAATATTGGTATCGTCCTCAAACAAAATTATGGAGCAATCATAAAGAGCAGATTTGAGGTCCTAAAATAGAACCCTGTGGGACACCACATACAATATTCAATGGATTTGAATCGACATTATTGAATAATGTAAATTGCATTCTATTAGGAAAATAACTTACAATGAAATTAGGTGCCATACTTCTGATACCATAATTATAAACTCAAGTCGATATCGAATATGTAGCCATATATGACTAGATAAGTACATCAGTCGTGAAAGGGGAGAGAAATTTGTTTTATATACACTGTATGACGATTCTTCGAATACGTCACATCCTGACTACAAGTCAATTTGTGTATTGGAGAACGATGCATTCTGCGAATATTTAGTCAAAAATATTTCATACTGGAAATAAATTCTAATAACTGGACACCTGTTCATACTCAATTTCCAGAGCCTGCACTATTAGGGTAAACACCAATCTAATATAGCGGAACAACACATAACATCTACTATGGCTGACCAGCAGCTTAAAGCTATATAACAATGAGTAATAAAACAAGATCATCCTCAACCATAAATCTCGAGAAGCCTGCATCTAGCGATTCCTCTAAGCTTGCAGCAGATATATTAAAGGAGATACACGTTAGTGTACACTTCGATCAAGTTATTCAAGACTGCGTTGAAAATATGTTAAAACATCATTTGAGAAAATTCAAGGAAGAACAGTAGAAAAAAGAAGCAAGAATTTGGAATTAGAAATTGTGCTACAGAAGTCAAACCATGAAATTGATAAGTTGAAGGAATCTCTTGAACAGGTAATTATTGTCAAATTTACCAATTATGGAGTACGATTAGAGTTTAAACGTAGACGGAGGCAATTGAAAGGTTCAGGAATTGTGGTCGTTGAGGATCTAACCAAGGTTAACTATCAACTACTCCAAGCTTCAAAGAAACATTCAAAAACCTCGTCCGCATAGACAAGGGTTGGAAAATATTTTTCACTGTAATGATAAACAACCAGGCAGTGACAAAATATATATTATGAATACAGCGGACCTAGCAAAGATATAAGGTCTTATCCATCTCACATTCAGTATATTTCTTTAACTTTTATCATCTCCTTTCACTCGTATAACTCGTCAAGTGGAACATTGATTTTGCACCTCGAATATAACATTTCTACAATTGCGGATTAACATTCCTACAATTCGGGTGCTCAAGTTGATTGTGGACTCTCTGGGGCACTCTAGAGTTGATAACAACCAAGCTCTCTGCAGCACAATCATTGTCAGTGCCAATCGGCTTATAACTCAACTATAACTATTCATCTGTTAAAAATAGTTTGTACAACCACAGCTTCGTCTTGTTCGTCGTTAAAATAGTTCTCTCCCAGCTCCCTTATTTCTATTGTATAACACAGTAATCATCTTTGTCGTCTTTAAGTTGATGATACATTGACAATGGGGACATTAGATGGGGATTCATACATACATGTAATATTTAAGGACCTATATGAGATGATAATTAATAAGAAAAAATGATCAATGGACCTTTAGCAATTACGTTCCTGCAATTTAATTCTATGACAGAATTAAACGAACTATATAGAAATTCCTTTACATATGATAATCATGCAAATATGTAAGATCATCCGTCAAATGCTCAATTGTGTTGATACTATGATGCCAACGAACTAAAATTTATTTTTGACAAGACTGAAAATGATTTATCATTTCTCCATGTAAACATAAGAAGCATTGGTAAAAATTTCGATTATTTACTATATACATTTGTTGGAAACTTGTCAGTATAATTTTTCGGACATTGCATTGACAGAAACCTGGATAACTGATAATGACTCGGCAGATTTGTATGATATCCCATGAGGCTATATTTTTATTCATAAGGATAGAAACTCTGGTACTGCAGGAGGTGGAGTGGCTCTTCATATTAACAAGCGTTCTACCTTTTCTGAAAATAATCAAATCGTCGAACATATTTCTCATGCATAATATTTGTTTGTTGACATATGTGTATCTCCACTTTAATTTTGTCAAAGTCGGGGTTATATATCGGCCACCAAATAATGTTCATACTTTTAATGATGAGTTTACAAGGCTCATTTCTAACGCACAATGCTTATAATCTTAATTTTTTAATTAGGTGACTACAACATAAACCTTCTAGACTTTGAAACAGATATATTTCCTGAAGACTTTTTGAATACTTTAAACTCTTTCTCTCTTATTCCAAGCATAACAAAGCCAGCAAGATACACTCAGACCTCCGCCACTCTTGAAAACACAAAAGTCACCATCAACCAACAGAAATTGAACACAACAAGAAAAGTATTTCGAATGTGGATGAAGTTGCTAGAATATTCAATAATTTCTATGTAAATGTTGGAAATGACCTTGCGTCTTAAATTCCACAAACTGATGTAAGTTTCAATGAGTTTTCTAGATCACAAATGTAATAATTATCTTTTCATGTTTCCCACTGACGAAGTGGAAGTATTAGACACTGTTGGTAAACTTAAAAGTAACAAAAGTGTTGGCTTTGATGATGTAAATGTAAATGTTTGTAACAAAGTAATTGATATCATGCTTGAACCATTGACTTATATCTTCAATTTATCTTTAGCCTCAGGTATTATGCCAAATAACCTCAAGATCGCAAAAGTCATTCAAATTTTTAAGTCCGTGGTCTGTTAAAAACTATAGGCCTATTTCTATCTTACCTCTGTTTTCTAAGATAATTGAACGTCTTGTTTTTAATCGATTGTTCAACTTTCTTCATAAACAAAAGCTTTTCTTTTCGGGCCAATTCGGGTTCCGTTCTAGTATTCAACATACATGGCTGTTACTGATCTAGTTGATAAGATTGCAAGGGCATTTGACAGTAAAGAGCACAGTATTGGCTTTTTTCTAGACCTTTTTCTAATTTTTCTGATCCCTCTAAGGCGGCCTCAATAATCAACAATGAATTAAGAAATATCTCGACATGGTTCAAAGCAAATACACTCTCCTTGAATGCAAGTAAAACTAACTTTATCGTATTTCATAACCACCAGAAGATTGCTCCCAATATTGAATTATTCATTGACAACAAGAAGATCTCTTCCGTTCGAGAAACAAAAATTTCTAGGTATTCTTATTGATAAGAACCTTAGCTGGAATTCTCATGTTTTAAAGATAGCTAGTACAATATCAAGGAACATAGGCGTTATTTATAGACTAAAATTCCTTTACCCTCGACACATTCTTCTACCTTTACACATTGGGTTTACCTCATTTGAATTACTGTGCTATTATTGTTTGGGGTAGCACTTACCCTTCGATTGTTAATCGCCTTTTTATTATTCAAAAACGGGCTGCAAGGTTTATTGTGAATGCAGACTACCATCAGCACACATCAACTCTTTTTTTAGAACTACGTATACTCAGTATTTTTGACATTTATAAATATCAGTTAGGAATTTGTATGTGCAAGTTTAATAGGAACTTAGTTTCTCCCAATTTTCTACTTACTTCACAATGATGAATGACGTCCATGTATACGATACACGAAGTAAATGGAAACTCTACCGTAGCATTGTTAAGTCCTCTGCAAGTCAACAAACTGTCAGCTTAAATGGTCTTAAAATTTGAAATAAGTTAGATGCCACAATTCGCTTGTCAAATAGCATTCATTCCTTCAAAACAGCCCTTACAGAATAAATTTTAGATCATTGAATCACATCTTTCCCCGTAATAGCTATTTGTGCTATTCTACCACTGTTGTTTTTAGAGGTTGGGGTGTAGGTGAGGCATTGAGTTCGGCAGAAATGGGAGGGAGGGTGTGCGGGGTTTGTGGAGTTATCAGTTAGTCTATTGGGGTATGGGGAGTACCGCGGGAATTACAAGTTGTGTTTCTTCTTCTTCTTTCTTTAGGTGTTTATTCTTTTTCAAGGTGGCCTGATCTCGACTATAATTTTTGCGTCTGTCAGGTTCCTCCAATGCATTTATACAGTTGAATCTTCATCTTGCAGACATTAATTATTTATTTTTTTCTGATCGTGTAATTTATGTTGTACAAATGTTAAATATATATTTCTCAGTTGTTCATGTGCAGTGGAAATAAATAAATAATATAAAAATATATAGTTTCATAAATAAAATTTGGTGATCGATGATGTCAAACACCCACTGAGATCATTTTCTTTTCCAAGGCGTCACACAACCTATCCAAAGTGTTTCTTAAGGCTAGTATAATTGAGTGTCCTGGACGGAAGCCGTATTGACCTTTATGCAAAATATTGTGTTTATCAATGAAATATGAATACGATGATAAACTATTCTCTCGAATATCTTGGAAAACCCAGAAACATTGTGCTGTTAGGAGTTGGTAACAATTGAAACTTTTAACCTTAATTGAATAGAATTGTTCATGTTAATTTG
>KN888991.1:20651-32269 GCA_000934455.1 Apostichopus parvimensis | reverse complement strand
ACGGAGGAGTAGGACAGAAGTTGAGTCCTTTGGAGAGAAGCCTAAGGTCTGCACTGGTAAGGGTAGAAGAAGATAAGTTAACAACTGCAGTTGAGGATGGTGGTTCAGACTCAGGTGGAGTCTGGGGCCTTCTAAAACGGTTGCAAGCGGTACGTTTGCGTCTTTTCTGAAGGTCAGTCATTTTCTTATTTCTTCTTTCTGTGAGTTCAATGTTCTGCTGAGACAAACACAAGTTAATTTTGTTAGTGTACTGAGTCCATTCGTCATCGGTGCAGCAAAAGATTCTGTTTTGTTGAAACGGAAGGTATCTAATACAATGGCCACTTCCTTTCAAGTCAAAACAAATGTTTTAAAATACACTTTTGAAAAGTATGTTTTCAGAGTATCGAAAAGTCGAAATTTAGAGTAAGCAGTCGATATAATTGAGGTGAAGTATTCCAAATGTGAGACAGCAAGTAGACAGTCGAAAATCAGGGAAAGAAGTCAAATTGTCGAAATTTTGAGTAAAGCTAAAGGTAAATTTTGGTTGACCTTTCGCATTTCACATATCGCTTACCGTAGCATCTACAAAACCACTTCTTGTTAAAGGAGCCGCACAACAGTACATGAGTAATTTAAATATTGCCATATGGTGTCAAATCCTACGTTAAATAAACCGTCAACATAAATTTGTCCAATCTTATAAGGGGATTCATTGTCGATGGATAATTGTATGATGTCTACATAACATTAAATTATGATGGAGTATGTTTGTACATTTAAAGTACGGTACAGAACGTGACTGATTTCTTTATGTGATTGAGAAGCGGTACTAAATATACACTTTTTTTAACGTTGTGAAGATTGATTTTCATCAATAAGTTGTGTGTTTCATAAAAAAAATATGGTTTACAGGAGCCATACATATTGAGTTTCAGACATAACACTATACATGATTTATATGAACGTATTCAATGATGAGAGAGAATCTGCTTCATTCAAATTCACGATCCAATGAACCAATCATTTTAATATAGTCGTAGACCGAATAGGAAATCACTGGCTACAATAATTGTATGAACATATCATTAACATCATGTAGCAATAGGCTACACACATTAGCAAGACTAGGCACTTGGATTTCATATTTCAAATTTTGGAATTGAATAATGATTAAATAAAATGAGGCAGGTTTTCATGTGAAAACATTCTCTTTTATTTATGACAAATGAGTAAGAACAGACGATCATTTTGCTACAATTATATCGTCCACTGAAGAATAATGTTGTTATGACCGATAAGGGTGCAAATGCTAATGGTAGAAACGTCTTCAGATGTTTAGATGATACACTGCACAAAATGCAAAATGAAATAATAATCTTAGGCCTACATATGAGTAACTAAATTTACAGCAGTAAATGAAGAAGTTGTAAGTAATGTTCCGTTTTCTTATTAAGTAAATCAAAATATATTGAGATGGATAGTGTTGCGCGGAAAAATAGGTACCCCTACAAAAATTATCAAATTGACGTTCCATATAAATTACGTGCACCTAAACGCACACTATAGGGACGTACGTTCACAGGCGCTTGCCATATCTGCCAATTGAGCTGTCTGCATCATATGTTCTCTGTCTCCTTTCTGCAGGTAAGTTTACATAAATTATCAAATGTTAAACACCAAAACTTCAACCAGTTGTATAAAAACACCTCTAGTTTTGATTTGATTAATTCTTGGTTGATGATGTTAAGGGAATCGATGGGATATTACAAGATTAAAATATGTTACCACTCGTGCAACGATGTGACGGAATATTACGTATAATATTGTATGTTAGGTCAGCAAGTAGCACTTATTTGTCGTTAAATCCGTCATTTAAGGTTCGTATGTTGCATGACTTGTGATCTGTGGTAATATATACAGTCAATTAGGCTTTGTAATTCAAGTAAGGTAATGTATTTAGTAAAGTGTTGATCACGTAGAGGTTCGGCAGTAAATTATTACGATTAAGCTAGGCTCACTGTTTGTGTGCTGTCTAGCGTAGGTACAGACCTATCGTGTATTGAGTCACAGCGTGGGTTTTGTATATAGTTACTTTAAAGGCGCCACCGATTTTGTTTCATAATTAGGGGATTTCTCTTGATCAATATTCTAGAATCAATTTTGTAGTATTAATTGTGTTTTTCACTGGAAATGAGATAAATTACTGCCAGTTAATCAAATAATAAAAGTTGCTTGCCATATCTGCCAATTGAGCTGTCTGCATCATATGTTCTCTGTCTTCTTTCTGCAGCCCTAAAGCGAACCACCCCGGAAGTACCCCTAACCCATGGGACCCGGGGGTAACAATAGTAAAACAGAAGAAAAAGTCCAAACAACAGTTCCGACCAGAAGATTGAAACTAAGGTCGTTGAAATAAGATGACCGTAGACGTATGGCATCTTAACACCATTGCAAGGATGATTACTTCGCAACCGTCTTGTTCCGTCAAACGATGAAAACATAAAACGAGATGATTCGTAACTGTCCTGGGCGTTTGGGGGAATGTAGGAGGCAGTCTGGGTCTGAAATACAAATGGTTTGCTTGAGTAAGCTTTCCACTTTCCTGCTGCGAAGCGTAGTTTAGTTCCTTCTTGGTAAAAGTTGTCTTACTTGATTGCTCCATTTTCACTTCTCCGTTAAGTCATGTTTTGTTAAGTCATCGCTTATAAAATATGGATCGTTTGTCAATAATCGACGTTGTTGCTTAAGGGCTAGTATCTTGTCATCATACAATGATAATTTGGCTCGAGGATGTGCCTAGGGCGTGTGTGGTTTTCCCTGCCGTCTCTGTGGGCGTTTTTCGATCTACCTTCTCCATGATCAGCTTTACCATTTCGACACAGTCTCGTTCTGCGTCGGGGAAACCTACGACGCGATATGATGTTTCGTCTTGGCAATCTCTCCTGTATGTTTATCTTTTCGTTATTTTCTGCATCTTATTTCCGTAGGTTTTTTATCTCTTCTTGTGACCATTTGAGCTTTTCTGCGTTACGTTTTTCCCTGTCTGTCTTGTTCCTGAACTAGAAAATCAATAGCTTTGTCAAAATGCCTCTCGCTAGACTGTCTTCATGTATTTGTGTCATTTCTCACTCTCAGTTTTCTGAAGGTTTTTTGAAAGAACGATTTGAGCTCCAACAATGGGTTTCCCTCGCCCTCACTGTCGCTTTCAGACTATTCAGGGATTACGTCATCTCTGGCTGTGGAGCTTGCTTGTGAACGTTGCAATGTAGCTTGATCTTTAGGCCTGTTTTAATTGCCCTTTGTACGTCCTATGGACGCTGATTGTATGTCCAGAGGTTCGAAACCGATGAGGAAGGTCATATTTTCCCTGTAGGCGTTTGTCCCTGTATCGAGCAATACTAGTTCTGTTTTGGTGACATGTTTGCCTTACTCTAGAGATCAAACATGATGCTAACCAACTCGAAATCACATGTGATTCCTAGAGCCGGATATACAAACAGATACTTTGAACAGACTTTGTTAAATGAAATGGAGGTAAACGGCAAATGAATATATATATAATTGAAATTGAAACTGAGCTGAAAAAAACAGTGAATAAACTTCCAGCCTCCATACAACCAGCGTCCATAGCCTATTGGTTAGGGTGTCCGCTTATAAAGCGGGAAGCCCGGGTCGAAAAATTCGAAAGATGCCAACCATCGTACCAAAAGTGAACTTGGAGCAAACAGGTGTGACGTCAATGTTGCACAATGATAAATGATGTTTTGTTTTCCTCTAAAATTTACGTATAATTTTATACTCCACAATTGGATGCATCCATAATGTGAATGTACCATAGGTATTGGTATTTTATAAACTGCACATCCCCTTTAGACAAACTAGTAACCATATCCAATTCAAGGTCAAATCAATAGACAAAACTTAGGAAGAAACAACTATGAAATCACACCTGTTTGCTTTAAGTTCATTTTGGTAGAAAATCAGATAACTGCAACTGTCAATATCTCAAAAACGGTACATAGGAATTGAATACAAGTTCACTAGAATGCTTAGATTATGTTCCTCTTTAACATATCAAAAAGAAATTCTGACCTGGACTATTCTTTGAAACTTTGTTTTGCTTTGATTCAAAGTGAAACAGACTGGTGCTACCAGTGTTGTTGGAATGCACTGTGTGTTTGGGTACCATGTGTTTATCAGATTTATAACTTTGCTCTGTACATTTTTCCCTAGTTACAGGTAAAATTTTGCAAAGAGAAATCTTAGACAAAACTAATACAGTAAAAAAAAGTTAGCTATGTCCTCAGAGTTACAAAAATTGAATTAATCCCAAAAATTCATGAAATATGGGTGTAAATAATTTGAGAGCTACTAGCATTAACTTACAATGTTAGAAGATTGTGAGTATCAAATACCAGCAGACAAATTTCCAAAAGTAAGTCAAAAAGCTACTTTTAACTGGATTTGGATAAACTCTTTAAACAGTGGTAAGAAATATCAACCTTGCTTGACGATCACATCGTTTTGTATATAAATTGTATATTGTTCATAATATTTGATATCTCTGATTTACATTCACATCTTCTCCCAAAGCTTATGTTCAACCACGCTGTTTTTCACTCCAAAATGCCTGTCAACTTTACCCGCAAGAACAACGCCGGCCTGACAGCTTTGCAACTTTCTTTTTAGTTGGGTAGAGGTGAACTGTTCACAGCTCTGTTAGACCTCACCAGTGAGACACAGTGGATATTTGGCAATGTGGCTTACGACGCCTACCCCTTGGATCAGCTCGACTCCATCGGACCTATGGAAGCATGAGTAAGTCTCCCAAGTGTTTGTGGCATTATTTACATTTTTATCGAATATTCGGATCAAGTCCCACTCGTAGCTACTCTGTTTTTGTTTTGGACTATACCATTCGATAATAGGTTGGCGTAGAGTTTAACAATGGTGAAAGGTCAGCATAGGCTAGGGAGTAATATTAATGAAAATAACATGAATAATATTAATTCACTAAATTATAATAGGTTAGGATGTTGAGTGTCGTTCTTAAAATAATATGAGAATGACAAAACGACGACTGTTTTAGATTCTACACAAATACAATACTACACCCTCTCATCATAGTGGAATATACCGAGCAGGACATGATCCAAATAATCCCTCATCTTCCGACTGCCACTCTGTTCCTGAGTTACTCAATGAACAAGATTGTATTGGTGTTTTAAACTTCACTTCCCTCTTTAGACTGACTATTGTTCTCCAATCCAATCCACGGTCAAATCAATAGACTGAAAAATAAAGAAAAAACAAAACATTATTTGTCAGTGTGCAACTATGACATCACACCTGTTTGGTTCAAATCCACTTTCGGCAGAATATCAGATAAATTTAACTGTCAATATCTCAAAAACGGTACATATAAATTGAATGCAAATTTACCAGAATGCTTAGATTATGTTCCTCTTTAACATATCAAACGAAATTTTGACCTGGACTATTCTTCAAGTTTACTCCATTTCTAAGGGTTAGTAGTTTCCATTGAAAAGCACCCTATACATAGGCGCAGAAATAAGGGCAGCTGCCCCACTTTTCAATAAAGGGTGTGGGGGAGGGGCAGGAGTATGTTTCCGTCCCTCACTTGTTAAGCTAAGGATGCCCTGTTCCTCCGGTCAAGTTTATTTGCATTCAATGAAAATTGATCGACGCCCCAGCAGCTGAGGCTTATCACTTTCTTTGGTTACTTCTTCTAATGCAACACACGCAGAATAAAATGTGTGTACCATTTTTCAATATGTCCAACCTTGTGGAATTCAAATAACCCGGTTGCAAAAGTGTTGTTATTATTGGCCGTATAAAACTTATTGTGCAAACTAATTCATTGTTTTTATTTACGCAATAAGGGTTCTCTCTTTAAGTATTTGAATACTTCTAGGACTTATAAACATTTTGTAACAGTATATTTGATTGCCGGGGTTATACTTTATTACATTTGTATCCCGGGGTTTTATTACAGATAAAAACAGAAAAGGTAAGAGGGTGACGATAGTACTCGGCATAAATGACCTCTGAGGAATGTCTGTGCGTTTATCTTCTCGACAACAGTTGGACAATCTTATATCAATTAAAGATCAGAGCTACATGGGCTATATCACTCAAGCAGTGAAATTTTACCAAAAGTTAACAGCAGGCCACTGCGGGAACAAAACGGCTGTCTTTACTGCGCGTGCTCGTAGCAACTTCAATGCAACATTTCCACTCTTTGTGATGCGTTTTTGAACGTGCCGTTAAAGTTCGACAATGTACTAATTGGTTCTGGCGAGCACTCGTAGTCTATACAGCCGTTATGACACCATTGACCTCGCATAGAAAACATCCAGTAATAATGCATAATAGTAACAAAAGTGTGCAAACGTTCAATGATGAGCAGTTTAGACAACTCCTAGTAGGCCATCGTATAGTTTATGGTGACATATAGCGTTGGACAGTTACGTATGGATCACATAATGTAGTTCAGTCCGAGGAAAACATTTTACACATAAAGGAGAAGCCCTCTACAAAGATTTGAGGAACGACGTATGGTATTCTCCATGCATTAATGGTGACCTATTAACGCCTATTGCACATGTAATGCAATATGTCTGCTCATTAAAGTTGTAATCCATTTCGTCATAGAAATGGTTGTTACGCCTCGTTATGGTGTCCAATATCATACGAGAATAACTGAACCACTTGTTGACATAACGCAAATGATGAGGCTAGATGTTAACGAAACATCCAATCACATGTGCTAGTTTAGTGATCACAAGATATGAGCCCGAAGATAAAAATCGTATGATATTTAGCGGGCCAATCACCTGCTCCAGCTTACTGCGACCTAACCTTCAATATAAGGTAAATAATTTTTCATTGGCTTACTTGAAGTGTTAAGCGAGCGGTGGTATTCTAACGTCACAACTGTCTATACCCAGCTGGGTTTGTGAGTTGAAAAATGGGCAGTATATATTTGATCCCAAGGTGCCTCGTCCACTTAGTTGTGAAAACAATTTGAACAAGACCAGCTAAATCTGTAAGTTTCTCTTATGATTAATTTATTTAATTAAACGTTTTCTGACTTTATTACTTTTTGATTGATCAATTTAACACTATGCTACAAGTGGTTGAGATGATGAATTTCTGTGGGTAATTCACTATTTTCTTGTAAAATGTTGAATTGGTGGAATATATTAAGTGATCAATCTATCATTTTGCTGCAAATTGTTAAATTTATGACATTTTTGATACATAATCATTCTACCGTTTTGCAGCAAAATGTTGAATTCCTCACTTATTAGATTTTGTGTTAAATTGTGAACAAGTTAGCTGAACAAGTAATCCTTTTGTTGAAAATTGCTACGATATTGATGTTAACTTTTCAATGGCACCTTAACGTTTCATAGTAAATAGGTAAAAAGGCTCATATTTAGGGAATTTATGATTCACATTTATGACGCATTGTTCCATATTTGTGATAAAAATGATTACATTTGTTGGAATATGGTCTGCTATATCATAATGTCTTCAATTTACTTACCTTTTTCAGGTAATGTTTACATATATTCGTCTATATTTACGTCTGTACTTTTTTTTTACATTATAGCTAACAAACACATGTGATGTAAATTTTCAATTTTGACTGTGCTACAGGTTCATCATTGCAAGTTGTGCTACAAAGCCCTAGCCCTTAATACAGTACTATAAACCTGCAAATGTAAGTTTATTAAATAACTACAATAAATCTACGTTTTTGCTCAATAAAATTGCAGTGCAAGTTGTTGCATGCTAGCCTTATTCATCAATATAATGCATTTCAAATATAAGTTTAATAAACGAAATAAATATATTGCCAATAACTAAACACCACACACGTGCGTCATAGAAGGGGTGGGGTGTAACAATCCAACAACTATTTTGCGTACGACCAGCGTCGCTTTTCGTGATAATCTTACGGCTTTTGAGAAATGTCATGATGATTCTATTCTGAACATTGTTGTCGCGAAAATGAAACATTTCATCAGCGTGGTGATCCATCTGCGCTGTAGAGTACGGCCATGATCACCCGGTTTGTGGTCATGTGTCTGAGTACATGTAAAATGATGATGCACTTATGAAAATGAGCTGAAAGCTGCCGTTAGGGCCGTAACACAGAAAATGTTTACTTCTGAAATGTTAACGTGTTATGTCCAAATTGTGTCGTTTTACCTCAAAATATTTACACGCAATCGCATAACGTTTCAACATATTATCAGAAAAGGTGTTTCATATTGTGTCACAATATCCACGTTTGATCTCGACAAGTTGACCTTGCAACTAAATCATAATATATTCCGTATCGAAAATGAGACATGTTACCTTTAAATTACGCTTATGGTCGTTTTACTTGGAAGCTTTGACGTTTGATCTCAATGGGTTATTTTGAAATAACGACACATCTCGAAATTTTAAGCTAATTATTGGAATAGTTCGCCTAAATTGAACTGTGCAATTAGGAGTTAAGGTTGAAACCACCTAGAAGGTGATGTAGAAGTAGCTAGCCATTAACGTAGTAACGGTAGCAACAAACTTCCGTGAAAGATATGAGTTCAAATATTTGGGCAAATTTTATTATAGCTTTCAACCAATTTGCCTGAATTGGATGTGGAAGTTTCTTGAACCATCGGATAAGCTGACCGCATTCACACTGTTTCATACTAATACAGCTACTGACAACCTGCTGAACACGTAAGTACCGTTTTCCATAATCTTCGGACGAGAATATTAACATTTTGTCGACAAGCCATTGTTGTTCTCAGGAAGTGCTGAGGGTCGATTTTCAAATATAAATATTATAAAACTGTTCGATGGAGAGCTTCTGACCGATGTGTCTCTTTCGCCAAACTAACCTACTTGCTTGTATTAGTAAAATGTTGAACGAAGTTCTTGTACACCATTCATTTGGCAGAGCGGCATAACGGCTCGGAAACAGTGCGCTGCTTGGTCCGAGGCACCTTTCAGGAATGGTCATGTAGAGGTGCCAGAGGGTGATCTAAAGAATATTAGGAACTTAAAAGGTAAAAATTTAGATATCATGTTTTATCCATGCAACCTGATCATCAGTAGCAGGAGGCAATGCATGAGCTCTTTCGAAGCAAAATTAAGTAACTTTTTCGAGCGGACTGAAAAGATTCTTAAACGGTATTCCATCCCTGCACTTGTTGACTTCTTTAATGTCCAAATATATCAACATTTAATTTGTTCCAAGTTATTATGACACATGGACCTCTTCATATATAAACCGAGTATATTCGATCATGATATTACAAATCTTAGGACCACTGTGTATCTGTCATTTTTATTTCCGTAAATTTCGAATTGAAATGTATCTTTATGATCTATTCATAGACGTCCAGTGGATGTTAAACCTCTGAGATCATCGTAGAGAAGAAGTCATATACATTTATTTATACCCGTACTGTTGTTCAATATAGACTATTACGATGACGGTACCCAGCAGATATGCTATATCTAAGACCATGCCAGGTAATCCAACTATACATACGTTAAAATTAAATGAAATTAAAAGAGATGAGAAGAACAAAATAAGAAAGTTGGTAGTAAGTTCCGATGGGTGTATCGATACCACTGAGTATGTACCGAAAGTTATCATGCTGGTCGGAGAAACTGGCTCCGGAAAGAAACTCATGATAAATGCTATGCTTAATTACGTATTAGGTGTAAAGTGGGGAGATAGTTATCGGTATAAATTAGATCCAGATGAACATGAAAAGACAAAACGCAGTCACTACCTGAGCCAAACAGAATGGATATCAGCCTACACGCTTTACTATCGTGAAGGCTTTAGGATCCCTCACTCAATAACAATTATTGATACCCCAGGATTTGGAGATACTGCTGGTATTTCTCATGATAAGAAAATTACAGATCAAATGAAATCCTTCTTCGGTGGGAAAAAAGATGAAAGTATTGATCAAATAGATGCAGTGATATTTGTTGCGCAAAGTGACAAGCCACGATTAACAACATCACAAAGGTATGTCTTTGACTGTGTTCTATCCTTATTTGGGAAAGACATCAAAGAAAACATCTTTCTATTCACGACATTTGCTGACCAAAATGTACCTCTTGTACTGGAAGGGATGCAGCAAGCAGATATCCCTTACAGGGCCTATTATAAATTCAATAATTCCCCTTTGTACGCACAGAAAAAATCTGAGAGTGCGAGGGAGGAAGGTAGTACTGATGAAGAAGATGATGATGATGATGAAAGAGAAACGTACGATAAAATGTTCTGGAAATCTGGAGCAAGACAGTTTAAAAAATTCTTCATACAGTTAGGAATAACGTCTAGCAAGAGCACTAAATTATCGTTTGAGGTTTTGAGAGAACGCGAAGTGTTAAATGCTCGCATTAACGTAATTCCGCAGCTCATTCGGTCCAAGTTGGTAACTTTAGATCGCCTAAGTAAAGAGAAAGCAATGCTAAAGGCTTCACATGAAGAAGTGAATAAACGTAGCGATTACACGTACACTGTTACTAAGGAATATACAACAAAAAAGATCCTTTCCAACGGTGAGTATGCAATGACTTGTCGTAACTGCAAAGTCAACTGCCATTACCCTTGTAGCCCATATTTGAAGGTACTCTGCGTCGCATTCTACTGGTTCAGTGGATGTAGTGTGTGCCCCAAAAACTGTTCAAAAAGGGACCACGAAAATGAAAATTTCATCTACGAACGCGAAGTTGTTTCCAAAAAACAGACTTACGCTGATGTGAAAGCCAAGTATGACAACGCGTGTGAGAAAAGTATGTCCCACAAAGAACTTGTTGAAAAAGTTTCTGCGGAGGCAGAGATCATCCGTGATGAACTTAGTAAGCATGTAAGTGAAGTGCGTAAAATCTTCAAAAGATTAGGTGAGATTACCTTGAAAAAAAATCCAACTTCGACCGCAGATTACTTGCAGTATCTTATAAAGACCGAACAGGCAAGGGGGGAAGTAGGATGGCAGGATCGTGTAGTCCAACTTGAGAAAATGCTTAGCGAAGCAAATCTTCAAGACGATCTGGCCAAAGGAGTTAAAGATCTTAAGTTACGTTAGAACTTTTGCTCCCTGGGTAGGCGGCGTTGTAAATTAATGAGAGCAAAATTGCTAACAAACTTATCTACTGATAAAAAGAAGCCTGTATATAAGTAAATATATTAAGCTTAGAAGGCCTGGTGTTTCCATCCTGGCAGGATCTTATTCAAATGCTAACAGATACGAAAACAAAGTTGTACTTAAGTCTTTGTTACTAGTAGTAAGATTATATCGGTGATTATCATACAGATAAACAAATCAGAAACACAGGACTTTAATTAAAAGTTTCCATGAAAGTTACGAAATAATGTTTTGATTACCGGTAATTATAAATCAAAGGCTGAAATTACCATTGTAGTTACACGTTCCTATAATATCTTTCAATCTATGAATTGCCCAATTCAGTTTTTTTTTTGCCACGTGTTTCTTTTGAAGTTAATATTATCTATCGTTTACCAAGTGCTATTTACTGTAGATTCCTGATTCTTACTATTCTTAAGCACATTACGTAATAACCGGTAT